>OZ026568.1:4180319-4205319 GCA_964020155.1 Chondrilla cf. caribensis
ACGGGCACATAATATGAATGTCACGAACAAGACATGATGAGACCTTTGTTGACACGTTGAGACCATTACCGACAACAAAAGACACACACGTACAGTATTTACACGATACACATACGGTTGAACGTATCTGGACTTGCCAGACAAGACCGTACCTGTTGTAGAAAAGCCGTACTCCCCATGAAAGCTACCATACGTTGTTGTCAAGTCGCTAATCCTTTCGGGGCTGGGCAACGCTATCAACTGGCAGTACCTCGCCCGCCATGCCTGCTCTATTTCTTCCCGCGTTGGAGTGTCTCCTTTAGCAACTTGCACCATGGCAAGAAGACGGAACGAAAGTAAACAAAGGAACGCGCAGAGGGGGACACGTCCGTCGGGGAGCATGGGGGATAATTCTTGTCAACGGGATAGTAGGAAAGATAGAAAAGGAACTTGTCCACCAGGGACAAGATATACAGCTAAACGGGTGACACTTAACGAGACCGAAAGTTGTCGTCTTCTCAGTCAGTCAGCTGTAGTATTGTCGTAGGTACTTACTGTAGACTGCGGCGACATGAAAGGAGCTAGGCGCATGGAGATAATGGCTATTTAGTACAGTAATATAACCGTACGAGTTAGTATAAATTGTTCTCACGAGTAAAACACGTGCAATCATTGATGCCGCGGAGATCAAAGCATTTCAACAATCAATTAATTCCACTTCTCTACTAGACTTCCTATGATATTCTACAAGCAGATAAAAGTGGGAAAAAATTGCTATTTTTCTTTAACTTCCATCCTTTCTTGTATCTTGTAGGGACTTCTTCAAAGAAATTTTTGAAGGACAAATCATCATGTGTGCAGTCTTCTATATAAAACCAACTCTCAGTCGTTCAGTAGGAGTTTATTGCTACGGCTTAGCTGTTTGAGATCATTGTGACTGTCAAGTTCATCCAGTTCCAGAATACTTCTGTATTTGACGAGACATCAGTCTGTTTGAGCATACGTACTCCAGCGAGAAGAGATGAACACGTACACTTTGGCCATATTATCAGCAATACTGGCTACTGGTCTATCAGCTGTTGTGGGGCCACCTCTAAACAGGGACTCGGTAGCTGAGACGATCCGAGGGGAAATTTGCAACCAGAGCAAGGCAGGCCTGATACGATTGTACAAGAGTTTCCATAGTGACTGCGGCCTAACGCAGCGTCTACAAGGTGAGTGCGCCTGTGTGTACGTGACGAACATGTGCGTACAATGAATGTACCAAATTATAGAAACTTTGATAATCCGACACTAGGAAACGTCAGATTAAAAAGGCTGTCGGATTATTGAAGTTTTATAGTGATGGTTGTGTCTGAGTGGACAGATTATAGAGAATGTTAGATTATGGAGATATTATAAATTGATTGAAATTTAATATCATTTTCACCACTGTGAATAGAATTTAATGACTGCATAATTATATTTATGAATTTGATTAGAATTAATTACAATTGGTGATAATATGGTACTGGTTTACAAGCCTTGGCCATTCCAGGACAAATTACCCTGGGTTGGTCTCTTGAATGAACATCTCACAGGGTATCAGATTACAAGAACAATGCTATTCTATTAGCAGAATGCTGCAGGCATTGATGTCATCAGTATTCTGATCAGTCTTGTTATCTCCGCTCACATTCAAATCAGTGACAGTTGCCCCATCAGTATTGTTGGTGGTTTTCAATATGGGAGGGATCTCATCCTGTTATCAGCTGTCAAGATAAGGGGTCATCATTAAACTATGAAAGAAGCAGTAATCGAACTAGTATTGTTTTCATTTTGCTTTGCTTCCACTTTACAAAATGTGGAAAGTGTAAAAGTGTACCAAGTCCCATTTTGTAAAATGGAGGCAAGAATGGTTCTGGGAACAGGACTATCGTCAAACTATTCACGACACATTGTCATTCAGCACACATTCAGGTCTATATATCCATTTACTAATATTTACCCCGATTGTCTTAAATATTCGACATGGAAGTGGGATTAGGGAGGTGGAATGGAAGTGGGAATAGAGAGGTGAATGGAAGTGGGATTGGAGAAGTGAAATTGAATTTGGGAGAGGTAGCTACAATGCTGACCGATGACAGATGTGTGTAATGTGTATTATTGCAAGCAAGTATGACTTTTTGAGTCATGTGACCTTCATGTGACAAAACCTCTCTGATTTCATTTTCCAGTCGGTATCACACATTTAGTGGACACGTCAACAAATGTCTCGTTGACGTCTCCCATATCCTGCCCTGGTGCTACTAAGGATGATGTGGTGTGGTGTGTCCGTTTGGCAACTCAGCTCCACAATGTCACTGCGTGTATCAACTCCAATGGTGTTGTCTCCACTACACCCATTGCAAGTCTACTGGGTATGGGAGAAAATATAGGATTTGATGGTACAGGATCACTCGTGTTACAAAAATTGGAGAATTTCTATGCGTACGCTTTAGTGACTGCTCTGGTCAGAGGGGAGGGGTGTTTTGATGCCTCCCATCATGTGCTGTTCATCAAATGTGAGTTCATCAGCAATGTATGAGTAATTCACGTCAATCCACCACCATTTCAAGTGTCTGTCCAACCTTTTTAATAGTCTGATCCTCCCAAGGCCAATGTGATGTACAAACTGTGCTGAAATCCAGTACACTTTGCTGGACTCGTTAATCTGCCTAATATCTTTTGAAATGAATTACAACAGATTAAATGAAGAGTCACTGTACACATACACTTTGTTTGTTTTATACACTTGTGAGTATGTGAGAATTACCTCTTTACAAAGGACACTTTGAGACACCAAGTAGGACTTCCCATGGTGCTGATACATTTTCCACCTGTAAAGAGTGGACAACTCTATCAAACAACAACCTGTTTTACACACTTACAGAAGTTTGTGTCCTCCAAATGGCCATGCTTTCTTGTTGGAGTGGAGTTCAATGTATGTTTGCTGTATAAAAACACTGCAGCAAATCTCATTGATTTCCTCTGTGCTGAATGTGTGCTGGGTCATGTGATGTCATGTGATATCTAAATATGGGGTGATTACATCATAAGTCAAGTGACTAGTACAAGCTCAACACCCAGCGTGTTAGTCACATGGCTCATGTGATGTGTATCACTAGTTGAATATCTATGGTGACATCCTGTGACATCATGTGACATCATGTGACATCATGAATCCTTCCTTTCATTCTACAGTCAACAATGAGATGTCACCGACACTTGTGGACTTTTCCAACGAGACTCTCATAAAGATTTCTCCCAGGGAGGAAACGTACCTGAATTGTACATATTTGACCAATACCCGATATCACGAGGTGGTTTGGGTTCATTTAGATGCTGCCAAGCCCTATGTAGATGCAACCTCTTCATCAATCATACCCATCTTACACGAAGACCCTTTTTGTGAAGGTGGTACCAGTGCATGCACGAAGGACGTTCGCTATCCAGTGAACCACACAATAAGGTCTTATCCGGTCAAATCTTACTCTTACAGTGACCAGGATTGTCTCCAATCTAAAGTGTACAAACACAATGTTCTAGCAATCCGGGGTGATGCCGCGTCCTCGTACGGTGGGAGGTACGCCTGTCAGTTGTACAAAGCTCATTCCTCTGGACCACTGCTGTCAGCTACAACCACCGTTGAAATAGCCACAAGCTAGGAAGGCCTGGTTTGGTCTCCTCAGTCTCACTCTAGTCCTGAAAGCTGCCAACATCCATTTTTTGCTAAAATATTATATTTTATCCAATACAATATGTAATAATTTCATTTCTATCTTCTTATAAGATGATTAATAATATATGGAGGACCCTTGCATGCAGGTACTAACGTTAGCATGCAAATTGTTCTTTCTGAACTCTATTTTCACCATAAGTACAGAAAGTAAGAGTGTGCTCTGCGTTCAATACACACCTGATGGGTGTGGCGGTTAATGTGGAACTTATGTATACAACCTGAAATATGTATAAATTATAGAGAATTCTATATCTGCAGTTCCATGCAATATAAGTGGAATCACAGTATGTACATTTGGATCCAGAACGAAATCACAGTATGTGCATCGCTGGATCCAGAACAGAATCACAGTATGTGTATCGTTGGATCCAGAACGGAATCACAGTATGTGTATCGGTGGATCCAGAACGGAATCACAGTATGTGTATCGCTGGATCCAGAACGGAATCACAGTATGTGCATCGCTGGATCCAGAACGGAATCACAGTATGTGCATCGCTGGATCCAGAACGGAATCACAGTATGTGTATCGCTGGATCCAGAACGGAATCACAGTATGTGCATCCCTGGATCCAGAACGGAATCACAGTATGTGTATCGCTGGATCCAGAACAAAATCACAGTATGTGCATCCCTGGATCCAGAACGGAATCACAGTATGTGTATCGCTGGATCCAGAACGGAATCACAGTATGTAAATTTGGAACACAACATGAAATCAAACACCATTCATTAAAATGAACCGATATCGTTCATACAATACAAAAAGTAATTAATTAAAGTAATACAACCAATTAATTATTGACCCACTATCACACCTGTTACATACCACACACAACACTGAACAGCTAACATCACGACTGTAGCTACAGGACCGTTGTAACAGAACAGTTGCTGTGAGACTAAAATCGAATGCTGGCACCTCAACAGAGGAAGCCCGAATGCAGTGGAATGCGAACATAAAGAATACCTTGTACACTCGCCCTCACTACATCAGCAAGGGGACATGCATGCACATACATGAATACACACATACACACACATATACTACAGTGTAATCTCTGTATTAATAACTGGTACAATACTATGGTGTATACAGTAACATGCAGGGTATACCAATACATATACACACATAATGCATGGAAAATAAGAATTCAATGAAATTGTACACACACCAAATTTGATGTTCCAATAGGTGTGTTAGGGGTGTGGGTGCAATGTGCCTGCATTGTTAGCTCTGACCATTTATCTTCCCATCATTTCTATCCAGTTGATTGTCATCAAAGATTTGGTCAATTCCTTCAATTACCTCTGTCTCTTCCACAATAGGGGGGCTATTCATGACAGAAATCTTCCTGTCACCACCGTTGATCTGCAGGTTTTCTTCGCTACCGAAGTCTGCTTCTTCGTGCACATGCTCTGTTTGGTCGAGGGACGGCATCTTTGTGAGCGACGCAGTCTGCAGAGCAATGGTGAACAGTGGATGGTTTCGAACACACCATTTCTGGACACGTACAGTATGTACCAAACATTGCACAAGATCCCATTCACAGGTGCACTGTGTCTCCCGGACAATCAGCCACATTGTACAGACCCACTACCACAGTCTCACCTAGCCCGGACCTATTCTCGTTTCCAGCTCTTGAAATGGGACTTGGTCCCAACAAGAAGGGATTGTGAAAATTTGGAAACCGGACTAAAATGGTTTGGCTGCACGAGACTATTGGCCACAAGGACAAAACTGTTCTATATTTCTGAGTACCCACACTCACTGAGTAGACAACTGGGTAGACATACACACTTCACAGAAGTACGTTTCTCTGACACACACCCAACAAGAACCAAACCTTCTTCTTCTTCTTCTTGCCGAATAACCTGTCGAAGAATCCAGGACGGTAGGGCTCGACCTTGTGTTTGGGCTTAGGCACAACCAGTCCTTCAGTCGGGTGGAGGGTGTTGACCTCATCAAAGGCCCCCGTCTCCAACAACTGCCATGAGAGGAAGAACATAAGTGACTGTCATAAGGTTGGTAGGAGAGGAAGAACATAAGGGACTGTCACAAGGTTGGTAGGAGAGGAAGAACATAAGTGACTGTCACAAGGTTGGTAGGAGAGGAAGAACATAAGTGACTGTCAAAAGGTTGGTGATGGAAGAAGGTTTTCTTACAGCGCTTATCTTTTAAAATGTGAAAACCTTTCAGTTTAAGGAAAGTTTGAAAACACACTTTCGTTTCTCACGAATACGGTCATAGGTGTGATATCAGGGATGAGATGTTCGGTAAACATGGGAACCACAGATAGCTGTGTTTTTAAGTGTTCGTGGAAACTGAAAGACTTGGTTAGGCTTGTGTATGTGCATACTATGTAAGGGTCGAAGATGAGGTATCATTTGAGTGACTGTACATACAGATACGTACCAGGATACATATGCATATACACGAATACTACATAGGTGTGTATGCAATGATTATGTGTGTACACTTTAATGTGTTAGCGTTGGCTTGTATATAGATATACATACAGTACACACAACCTGCTTAGTAGATATGTACCCTGGTCAGTACTTACTGATCTCTGCTAATACATGCACTCAGTCCCTAGCTCATGTACACTATGTCAACCAGTACCGATAGTAAGTACCTTTGATCTGAAGTACGTATGTACAGTTATGGTGTGCCCTTCAAGGTACCCACTAAGCAAGCTGGACTGCGTTTACACACATAAACATACGTACATACACAGGTAGTGTACATACATACACAGGTAGTGTACATACATACATAGGTAGTGTACATACATACATAGGTAGTGTACATACATAGGTAGTGTACATACATACATAGGTAGTGTACATACACAGGTAGTGTACATACACAGGTAGTGTACATACACAGGTAGTGTACATACACAGGTAGTGTACATACATAGGTAGTGTACACACACAGGTAGTGTACATACACAGGTAGTGTATGTACACTACACAAATGTACGTACTGACCTCTTTCTGCCACGGCATTGAGATAACTCCTGTTGCAAATTTCTCGTGGAATTCATCATCTTCGCCAGCTATGGTCACACCTCGCACCGAGGAGAACTGCTCTATGTCCAGTACACTCTTTGCGTAGACACATTTGGCCTGCATCAGAAGACAGGTACATTGACAGAACATGGATTAGGGAGATTGCACAATCACTTGTATGTGGGATATGAAGATTATGCAATCACGTGTATATGTCAAAGGGAGATTGCACAATCACGTGTATGTGGGATATGAAGACTATACAATCACGTGTATGTGGGATATGAAGATTATGCAATCATGCATGTACAGGGAGCATATGAACACGATACAATCACATATCAGGTACAGAGAAGATTGGAACAAAGCTATAAAAGCCAATATGGTATGCAGAGTGACAGAAGACCTGAAGATATACTGAGTTATGCAAGCTAATATGGTATGTACAGTGACAGAAGACCTGAAGATATACTAAGTTATGCAAGCTAATATGGTATGTACAGTGACAGAAGACCTGAAGATATACTAAGTTATGCAAGCTAATATGGTATGTACAGTGACAGAAGACCTGAAGATATACTGAGTTATGCAAGCTAATATGGTATGTACAGTGACAGAAGACCTGAAGATATACTAAGTTATGCAAGCTAATATGGTATGTACAGTGACAGAAGACCTGAAGATATACTAAGTTATGCAAGCTAATATGGTATGTACAGTGACAGAAGACCTGAAGATATACTGAGTTATGCAAGCTAATATGGTATGCAGAGTGACACAAGACCTGACGATATACTAAGTTATGCAAGCTAATATGGTATGCAGAGTGACACAAGACCTGACGATATACTAAGTTATGCAAGCTAATATGGTATGCAGAGTGACACAAGACCTGACGATATACTAAGTTATGCAAGCTAATATGGTATGCAGAGTGACACAAGACCTGACGATATACTAAGTTATGCAAGCTAATATGGTATGCAGAGTGACACAAGACCTGACGATATACTGAGTTATGCAAGCCAACACACCAACTGACATTAGGTTGGAAGGGAGCCTTAATAAGCCCCGCCTCCAAATGCTTCCAGTGGATGGTACTGAAGAAGGCGGTTGACTTCACTTCAACAGCTCCAACGAGTGTTCCTATTCTGTGCCTCGGGTCTTTGGCAAGAAGCTACATACGCACAGTAGAACCAGGCAGTGAATGTGAGATAGACGTTCACAATACACAGGAAACCTTCCTGCACAACACACACACACACACATGCACACATGCAAATAAGCACACACATGCATGCAAGCAAGCAAGCACACACACACAAGCACATGTGCAAGTAAGCACACACACATGTACACATGCAAACACACATATGCACGCATGCAAGCAAGCACACACACATGTACACATGCAAACACACATATGCACGCATGCAAGCAAGCACACACATGTACGCATGCAAATAAGCACACACACAAGCACGCATTCAGGCAAACACACACACACACACACACACCTACCTTACTGCACAGCTGTTTTGCCTCTTCTGTGAACTTGTCTGAATACTTCTCTTGTCGTTCCTGTACTCTTCGCTCAACAACTTCCCTTGCAACCTTCTCCTTGTATTGGCGAAACGGTGACTAGTAGGAAGTAGACAAAGTAAGAGCTTCATATAATTTACAAGTGTACAATACGTACACATGTATACATATCAACATGCACATGCACATCTACATACACCACACACACACACACACACACACACACACACACACACACACACACACACACACACACACACACACACACTACTCACATCTCCGGCTATCATCTCATACAGGACACAGCCCAGCCCCCACCAATCCGGAGCAAATGTATACTTCTCGTGCTTCACTACTTCCGGAGCTGCATGTTGATGTGGTGAAGGTACAGTATGTGACAATGAAGGACCACACCCTAGTTTAATTACTAGGGTCTTACCCATATATCCAACAGTACCAACTCTTCCTCGTACACTCTGCCCCTCAGGTATGTGTATTGCCAAACCTAGGTCTGAGATCCTCACATGACCATTATCATCCAATAGAATGTTCTCAGGCTTCATGTCTCTGTGAAGACAGTGATGTATACACAGTACATACAGTACATACAGTACACACAGCACACACAGTACATACAGTACACACAGTACATACAGTACACATAGTGCATACAGTACACACAGTACACACAGTACACACAGTACATACAGTACATACAGTACACACAGTACACACAGTACATGCAGTACACACAGTACACACAGTACACACAGTACACACAGTACACATAGTACATACAGTACACACAGTACATACAGTTCATACAGTACACACAGTACACACAGTACACACAGTACACACAGTACACACAGTACACACAGTACACACAGTATACACAGTACATACAGTACACACAGTACACACAGTACACATAGTACATACAGTACACACAGTACATACAGTACATACAGTACACACAGTACACACAGTACATATAGTCCACATGTGTACATCTTATAGAGGTACCCACACTGGCCTGCACCCTCACCTGTAGGCTATCCTGGCAGCATGGAGGTGCTCCAGACCTAACGCAAGCTCAGCCATGTACAGGACCACACAGTCCATTGACAGCCCCGGCTTCCCCATGTGGTGGATGTGGAACCGCAAATCCCCACCATTCATCAGCGTCAGGACCATACACAGAGAGTCCTTGGTCTGGAAGGCATACACCAGATCCACGACAAATCTACTGCTAACTTGCTCCAGAATCTCCTTCTCGTTCAAAGCTAGCTTCTCTCCCTTCTTCTTCTTAACTCTCTTCTTCTCCAGTTTCTTCATGGCGTACATCCTCCCTGTGGCCTTGCTCTGACAGGCCAGGACGAGGCCAAAGCCACCTTTCCCGAGAACACGATACTCACGAAACAAGTGTTTAGTGACCGGTTCCCTAACCAGTGAAGGTAAATACACATCACATGCAAATATCTCCATTGCTGTTCATCTGTATTGTGTGTACTGTATGTACTGTATGTACTGTGTGTACTGTATGTGCTGTATGTACTGTGTGTGCTGTAAGTGCTGTATGTACTGTGTGTACTGTGTGTACTCTGTGTACTGTGTGCACTGTGTGTACTGTGTGTACTGTATGTACTGTGTGTACTGTGTGTACTGTGTATACTATGTCTACTGTGTGCACTGTGTGTACTGTGTATACTATGTCTACTGTGTGTACTGCATTGTGCATAGTGCATGTTGTAGAGGCAGGGTCCCCAGCCATTTTCCTCTGTAGTCAAAGAATGTTCATTGACCACACACGTACACACCTTTCCATTCCTTTCCACTGCAGATACCTCAGAAAATACGGACTGTCCAGAAACTGAGTGAATGGCTCTCCCTTCAGGAATTCCAACACTTGCCTGTGAATGGACCATTGAACAAACTGTAGGTATTATACTTTGTACGTACACACAAGATTATCTCCACACATACATACAGTATACACAGTACATACAGTATACACAGTACATACAGTACACACAGTACATACAGTACATACAGACACACAGTGCACACAGTACACACAGTACACACAGTACACACAGTACACACAGTACACACAGTATACACAGTACATACAGTACACACAGTACACACAGTACACACAGTACATACGTATGTAGAGTACATACAGTATGTACATATATGTACTGCATGTGAAGTATGTACAACATATATGGGATTTCATGTACTGTACAAACCATAGGATTCACTCAAAGGTAAGGGCACGAACACAGTTGACCCCCCAACCCTGAACCAATCACACAACGTACTGCTTGCAGGTATTGAAGATCGTCCATGTTGGCCTGCTGTCTCTGTTCGATAACTGTTTGTCTATTTCTTCAGTGGCCTCTTCTGATATCACAGCAGCTCTGGTTGGTGCCTGGGAACAGGGCAGGAATACACGGTACACACAGCCCAACAGGTATGGTCGCCAGTGCAGTGGGGGACATGTTACACACTTCAGTACTACGTGTTTGTGGTACAACAGGCACTTATTGAGAGAGTAATACACAAGAAAGTACTTAAAGTACGTATGTACTGCATAAAAATAGCACATACAGTACACACAGTAGACACAGTACATACAGTACACACAGTACACACAGTACACACAGTACACACAGTACGTACATACAGTACACACACTACACACATTATCTAATAAAGGAAGTACGTATGCACTAAACACTCACATCTAAGGCTACAAACTGCTTGAATATGTCGTAGATTTGAGGCCCTGATTTCTCCTCCTCTATGGCGTCCAGTGATTTCTGTAAAGTGAAAAGGTAAATGACAATAAACAGCTAATTGGAAAGTTGTTTGGTAGTAGTAGTACATGAGAAGAAGACAACAAGCACTACGTAAATAACACAGACACAAGTATAGATATATGCATGTATACAACCATGTCACAACAAGTCACATGAATCGTCACAAATCTGTACATGGAAATTTGCACATTGGAGAATGTTTAGTAGTCGTGGTAACACATACAACGCATGCATGTACATATGTGAATGTTGGGTGGAGGAAACCCACCAGATCTGAGAGGAACTGCACACAGGGACTGAGCACCGGATGCTGTTCACAGAAGCAACAAAACAGCTTCTCTCCAATGGGCTGCTGCTCAACAATGTACTGGTAGGTTAATTCTGTGGGTGGGAGTGAGCCTCAGTGTAAGGTGTGTGTGTGTGTGTGTGTGCGTGTGTGTGTGTGTGTGTGTGTGTGTGCGTACGCGCGCGCGTGTGTGTGCATGTTTGGGACATGTGTGTGTGCGTGCATGTGTGTGTGTGCACATGTGTGTGTGTACGTACGTATGTATGAGCATGTACCGGGTTAGCATGATGTATGTAGGAGTGTGATGAAGTCTTCTGATCCGCACAGCAGAGAAGCCCCATACGTAATGGGAATGCCATTCAGAACATCCAAACATTACAGACCCATTACACCTCATTTCCTGTCCAATCACATATTGTGACTACAGTACACTGACTGCATAATACCAACCCACACAAGTGGAGTAATGACGTGAGTACATATACCACCACTTTATCGAGTTATTCACTTCCTGCTATGGTGTTTGTCAGTAGGACCATGTCATTGCACAAGTGGACCATGTCATTGCGCAAGTGGACCATAGAATCCAATACCTCCTTCAACCATAGTTGCATGGATATGGCAGACTATGTACGTGTGTAGGTTAGCGTGTACCATAATTTCAATAGTGTCACGTGCTCTGTTAAGTGATCTCTCTGGTGCATGGTGTGAGATCACAGGCTGACCTATCTCCTTCTTCAGATGGAGCACATCTGCTGGACCCGGCATCTCCAGGTACTCCTGCCACTTTTTGCTTCTTCCCTTTCCCCCAGCACCTTCACCACCTGCATGGAACGGGAGATGAAGATAATCCTGAGAGACAAGTAGCTGGGATGGTGGGGTAAAGATGGGGACAGGTGAAGTAGGGGATGGGGATCAGTGAGGTAAAGTAGGGGACAGGGGGATCGATGAGGTGAAGTGGGGGACAGGGGGATCGATGGGGTAAAGATGGGGACTGTGTGTTTGATGAGGTAAAAGTGCGATATAATATGAATAACTTCATTCTCACACACATATTGATCAAGTACACCTACATCTACGTACAACACAAACATTTGAAAAACTTACATTCATATCATACATACCTATGTATGTACACACAAGTAATCATCCCAGCACTGGTGTACACACACACACACACACACACACACACACACACACACACACACACAGTGACACACACACACACACACACACACACACACACACACACACACAGTGACACACACACACACACACACACACACACACACAAGTGCAAATTTACAAATGTATATGTACACATACACACAGAAACACACATGAATGGGGGTGGGGCATTCCATAAGATTTCAACAGGAAATACAGAACACGTGCTTGTTAAACATAGGATGTAACAACAGCCATGATACAGGTGTGCACAATGGCACATACAATGGAATTTCCTCACCCCACACATACCATCAGTACCCACGGCACACTAACTCCACACACACTATTCCCCTCCACGTACAGTACTCACGGCACACTAACTCCACACACACTATTCCCCTCCACGTACAGTACCCACAACACACTAACTCCACACACAGTACCCACGGCCCACTAACTCCACACACACTATTCCCCTCCACGTACAGTACCCACAACACACTAACTCCACACACACTACCACCCTTCACACACAGTACCCACGGCCCACTAACTCCACACACACTATCCCCCTTCACACACAGTACTCACAACACACTAACTCCACACACTACCACCCTCCACACACTGCTACATTGTAGGGCGGGAATCCGGATGCTATCATAAGCCCGCATATATTTGTCTTCAATTGGTGAAATATGGTTAGTGGCATACACACACATTGTGTGTTGCTTGGTGACCATCCACAGAGAACATACGGTCACCTAGCAACTTGTAATATTGCTAGGTAACACAATTGACAGGTTACTCATTCCTCGGAAGAGAGGAGGTGGAATTTCCTCTCACCAGGACAGTTACAACCAAAACGAGAAGTAGACCCATAGAAGAATGTGCTATCCAGGGTACTGACTATGCTGGGTCAACAGGAATCTCCACTGTAATCCTACCTTTCTTCTAAAGGAGCAGATTGGGATAATGAATAATTGTTTGAGTTAAGAATAATAATAATTATTGTATGACGTATAATCATGTCCTCAAATTGGCTGCTGTGTTTCATCGATGCAGATAGGAATGAAGTGCTAAGGGAAAAGTGAAGAATCCGTGCACCAAACTACACATGAAATATGCCAAAGTGTGATGATGTTGGGGGGTCAGGCAACATTGGAAGTTGGGACAACATTGAGAGTTGGAACAGCACTGGAAGTTGGGACAACATTGAGAGTTGGAACAGCACTGGGAGTTGGGACAACATTGGGAGTTGAAACAGCACTGGGAGTTGGGACAACATTGAGAGTTGAAACAGCACTGGGAGTTGGGACAATATTGAGAGTTGAAACAGCACTGGGAGTTGGGACAATATTGAGAGTTGAAACAGCACTGGGAGTTGGGACAATATTGAGAGTTGAAACAGCACTGGGAGTTGGGACAATATTGAGAGTTGAAACAGCACTGGGAGTTGGGACAATATTGAGAGTTGAAACAGCACTGGGAGTTGGGACAATATTGAGAGTTGAAACAGCACTGGGAGTTGGGATAACATTGGGAGTTTAAACAACATTGGGAGTTTGAACAACATTGAGAGTTGAAACAGCACTGGGAGTTGGGACAATATTGAGAGTTGAAACAGCACTGGGAGTTGGGATAACATTGGGAGTTTAAACAACATTGGGAGTTTGAACAACATTGAGAGTTGGGATAACATTGAGAGTTTGAACAATATTGGGAGTTGGGACAACACTAAGAGTCAGTACCAGACTGAAAATCGGGACAGTTTTAAGATATGTACATCATAGAAAGTGCACATACATACGTACTTGTACATACTTGTGTACTTGTGTTGGACTGATAAAATGTTATTATCCAACAGGAAATGCTGCTGCACCGTATGGTACTACATCATTTTATTCAAGTCTCAGTTTTCACAGACGAATACTGCTAGTACACAGCATAGCATTTATGTAGGCAGGTAAGTAGGCAGGTCAATGCAGAATGACTGTATGTAAACAGAATGTCCATATGTAAACATCTACGCACATGAACACACACGGCACATCCTGTTATTTTAGTCGTTCCCACAGTCTGGATTTAGCCTAACGACCACAATAGCAACAATACAGACCCAGTACAAAGTACAGGATGTTGTGATGGCAGCCCGAGAGGATGTGGGATATACATTATACAACACACGGCAAATAGTGCAAGTGAGGAAACCACATATTATCATTCCAATGGCCTCCCATATACCACCTGGTGTATACAGGTGCAAAGTATGTACAGAGCTACAAATGTACGGATTCGTACATACGTGCACAGAACTGAGACAGGTGTGTACACTGCATCCCACAAAGATAGGCTAGGGAAGGTATTCTACAGTTACAAAGGATCGACAGGTGGAGTCCGTGGGTTCCACCTGCAGTGGCCCGTGTCCAATTGATGGTTTACCAACAGCCATTACACACTGATTGATTAGGTACAAACAACATCAGGATGCAGTGCAATGTTAGAAATAAGGTAGCAAAAGTGGTCGGATAATGTCCGAAGTCCGACCGTTATTTCCAACACTGCAGTGTACCACAGCTGGTTTACATATACAGTGGAACCTCTCTATTAGGGACACTTTGGGACCTTGATTGTAGTCCTTATTACAGAGGTGTCCTCAATTCAGAGGTCACTTAATACACTACAGTACTACACTGGGACACAGAATAGTGTCCTTACTACAGAGGTTTCTGTTATTCAGAGGTTTGTAATAGAGAGGTTCCACTGTACACACGTACAGTAAAGTACAATATGCACATACGTACATATATACACAGAGTAGACCCTTATGTACAGGAGGGGCCCAGCATCAACTACTCGCGATTTCAGGCACTGATGATTGCGTCAGAGACAGCTACACGTCCAATACAGTGGATTTCCATAGTATACGTATAATCCCAATTGGAGGTATGTATATACATACATAGCAAATAATCAAGTGCAGCTATCTTTGTGTATACGCTAATACTTGCTGTTTGTGTGAATAAGGGATTTTATGTATGTATACAGTACATAGCCCACATTGACCATGTGAGCCGAAACACTAGTGTATCTACACTCAGGACCAGACATGGTTGAGTCCCCAAACTTCAGTCCTTTGAATGAACTCGGAAGTATTCGTCGTGGCTTTGAGCCAACATCACATGCACCTCGTGGAGGCTCTCATCACATGCACCTCGTGGAGGCTCTCATCACATGCACCTCGTGGAGGCTCTCATCACATGCACTTCGTGGAGGCTCTCATCACATGCACCTCGTGGAGGCTCTCATCACATGCACTTCGTGGAGGCTCTCATCACATGCACCTCGTGGAGGCTCTCATCATGGAGACTATAGCATTCCAAGCATCCTTCATATGCTCTCCCTATTGTAATCACTCCAAGGTATTATACAGGGAAACACTATGAATGTGAATGTGTCTTGACATCAAACAGGAAACTAGCAATTGAGTACAAAATTCAATATACACGATCTCCATGGTTGGTACACACTCCTGGTTAGTACACACTCCTGGTTAGCATACACTCCTGGTTGGTACACACTCCTGGTTGGTACACACTCCTGGTTAGTACACACTCCTGGTTGGTACACACTCCTGGTTGGTACACACTCCTGGTTGGTACACACTCCTGGTTGGTACACACTCCTGGTTGGTACACACTCCTAGTTGGTACACACTCCTGGTTGGTACACACTCCTGGTTAGTACACACTCCTGGTTAGTACAAACTCTTGTTTAGTACACATTCCTGGTTAGTACAAACTCTTGGTTAGTACACACTCCTGGTTAGTACACATTCCTGGTTAGTACAAACTCTTGTTTAGTACACATTCCTGGTTAGTACAAACTCTTGGTTAGTACACATTCCTGGTTAGTACAAACTCTTGGTTAGTACACACTCCTGGTTGGTACACACTCCTGGTTAGTACACACTTCTGGTTAGTACACACTCCTGGTTAGTACACACTCCTGGTTAGTACAAACTCTTGTTTAGTACACACTCCTGGTTAGTACAAACTCTTGTTTAGTACACACTCCTGGTTAGTACAAACTCTTGGTTAGTACATATGTACCATATGTACGTGCGTACGTACACTTCACACAGTTTCTTGTACTCAATCTTGAAGTAGGTACTATTGCTTCTCACTTGTTAGCATATGGTGCACATTTGATTGAGTGATTGCCAATAGACACGTCAACACCCCAGAGGTTGCTGGGCATGTTACACACCACTGCATGGGAGTCCTACTGTATAATGGGGGATCAATTGTCAATCTAATCATTCACGATTCACACTGTTTGAAGCAGCAGTTGAAGCACTGCATTCTCATGCCTCACTGTGTAGGGATTTGTCTCCGCATGGACACTATACCAACACCAGGGTATCACAACCAACATTGCTCAATCACCTAACAAGTTGTGTACGCGTGTTGACTAACCAGGAGTGTGCACTAACAAGGAGTGTGCACTAACTGGGAGTGTGTACTAACCAGGAGTGTGTACCAACCAGGAGTGTGTACTAACCAGGAGTGTGTACCAACCAGGAGTGTGCACTAACCAGGAGTGTGTACTAACCAGGAGTGTGTACTAACCAGGAGTGTGTACTAATCAGGAGTGAGTACTAACTATGAGTGTGTACTAACCAGGAGTGTGTACTAACCAGGAGTGTGTACTAACTACAAGTGTGTACTAACCAGGAGTGTGTACTAACTACGAGTGTGTACTAACCAGGAGAGTGTACTACCCAGGATATTAACCAAGCAAGTTACACTGAATTCATCTACAGCATCAGAACCTCTGTAGACTAGCTGAACCAACACTCAGAATGTCCACTGTAGTGTCTCAAATTACCAGCATGAAATATATTCTAAGAGTGTATGATATGCAAGTGCCGAGGAAATATCGATCACACACATGAGGAGGAGAATGGTAGAACCTCACTCATGAATGGTGACGTGGCAAACCACATGCACTATAATAGTATGTGTGAGCATATACATTAATGCACACGCACACGCACACACACACACACACACACACACACACACACACCACCAATACCATACATACCAGGTACACACAGACACCATTGATATTCGACTCCACTTCTACAATGCATTCGCCGATACAGATACATCACTTCAAAGTAGACCGAAACAATGGTTGCCCTAACACAAGTCTTCCATGAAGATACAACATGAACAAACACAAACGCGAGATTTCTAATACCGTGTCCACTACACTGAACTATTCGGGACAAGGACCAATGGACGGAACGCGAAGCGGGTACACTCACCAGTAACGGCTGTTACTAACACGGTGTCAGCAATTAAATTTTCCATGTCCATGGTTGCTGTTAACTCGGCCCGTTAACTCAGGACAGAATGGGACTTCTGCGCGCGATAGAACAATTTCTACAGTGCTACAGCATTCGTGGGAGATATTTCTGGTTTGCCACACCCAATCGTCGGCTGGGTTTAATGACTTTCGGAAGAGGGCTTCCAGTGATGGTAGGCAAAAGTTACAGTCTCTGAAGTAAATGGTTTATATACAAAATTTTATCCTGTTCTGAAAGATTTGGGTATCGTAACTTCAAGTCAGCCGTTGAAATCTTCACCGACTCAAACTGAAAAACAACTGTTCCCGTTAAAATGCGTGTCGCTGAGTTAACCAAGCGAATCAACATCCGGTCGGATATATTACATGCATATATCATGAATAAGACACCGAAAGCCATCCCTGATCCCAATTGTAGTGGTGGATGACGGGGAATGTGTGGGAGGAGCTCTCTATTGTAACCTGTGCAAGCAATTGCTGGATCAACTACAAAGAGCGGTCAATACTAGAGGGGAAAGGGTCAAAACTGATGGGTGCAATATTAACAATTAAATGCCCCAGGTGGTCCATTTCTATAGAAACACCAGGTGCTTCCATTGCCTATGTGGTTAGTGTGCTATCAATCTCCAACACAGCACAGTTCTCTTATGACAAACCCCTTCACAACAAATAACTTGATATGATATAACACATGTTTGTTCACGATATTAAAACAAAGTGAGGAGCTCAAACATTTCCTACAGTGCAGAATTCACAGGAAATTGTTCTGATATCATACATTCCTACTCAAATAACTGGTGCTATTACACCACACCACAGCAAACACTGCTGAGGAAACACAGCAAACACTGCTGAGGAAACACAGCAAACACTGCTGAGGAAACACAGCAAACACTGCTGAGGAAACACAGCAAACACTGCTGAGGAAACACAGCAAACACTGCTGAGGAAACACAGCAAACACTGCTGAGGAAACACAGCAAACACTGCTGAGGAAACACAGCAAACACTGCTGAGGAAACACAGCAAACACTGCTGAGGAAACACAGCAAACACTGCTGAGGAAACACAGCAAACACTGCTGAGGAAACACAGCAAACACTGCTGAGGAAACACAGCAAACACTGCTGAGGAAACACAGCAAACACTGCTGAGGAAACACAGCAAACACTGCTGAGGAAACACAGCAAACACTGCTGAGGAAACACAGCAAACACTGCTGAGGAAACACAGCAAACACTGCTGAGGAAACACAGCAAACACTGCTGAGGAAACACAGCAAACACTGCTGAGGAAACACAGCAAACACTGCTGAGGAAACACAGCAAACACTGCTGAGGAAACACATCACTGTATCATAAAAAGGTACAGGACTTTGAATTCAAAGCCGCACATGGGTTTTTGATTCATATATTCAAGCTAATTGAGTTTTCGATAACCACAAACAGATGGTGGGCAATAACTAGATTGAAGTTTCACGATATTCGATTAATTCGTACCGAATGCCGCATATGTAATTAATATTCACATTGCACGGCGCCCTTGTAGGGGGAATACAGCGCGCGTGAATAGACCCGATCTTACAACACTAAGGGCGGGCTTCAAGCTAATAAGGCCAACGATGGTCGATGCCTGCACACACGTGAGTCTGTCTGTTGCTTACCAATCCGTCCAGCAACGATCGGGATGTTTTCAATGAATTTGTCGAGTTCAGTCATCATAAGGATTCTTTCGAAGACAGCTAAAAGCTACACTACTACCAGCAGTTATACACTCGGTGTAGGTGTTCCTCGGAGTATCGCCTGTCGTGCTAAAGTGCTCGCTATTATATTGCCGTCCTCTCGATTACAATCCCGCGCATATCCGCTAACGTGAACACAAGCGGGAAATAATCGACGCGTTTTTGTATCTATGGTCTCGTTTATTTGCAGTGTATATAAGAATCGAAGACAGCAAAAAGTCTGCACTAAGTCAGGAATAATAGAATGCCCGTTGTTCAACGTCAGCACGGAGGCCCCAGTTGTTTAGATAAAGTGAAATATGGCGTCATGACTGGCCTTGTCCTGGGAATGTGCACAGGAGCTCTCTTTGGAGGGTTTGGCGGTCTCAGGTCAGCCATGATGAAATTAATGTTTCCACGAGCGCGTCCACTCAGTCTCATGTCTGTACGCCGTACTGGATCATATTTTATGCAGTATTATGTGGACAGCTTACAATGGATATGGTGTAGAGTTGGATTCTCTGTATGACATACATATTATATTAAATTCTGTTGTGAATTTTGAAATGATTCAGTGTCCTTCAAGCTCATTGTTTTGTCTTGTACGTATGTACAAAAATGTTAACATCTGGGACAATGGGGTCTACTACATTATACATCATATGAAACATCCCAGAATGCAAAAAATGGCATGTGTTCACAACTTACCACTGAGTAGGAGCAATGCTTCCTCTTGTTGCGTGCATTGTAGTTTTCTTCCTTGGAAGCACCCCACTCACATTCCACTTGTACATACATCGCAACCTACAATCGTGTGTTTTGTTCTGCTGTGTTTTCAGGTATGGGCTGAGAGGAAGAGAACTCATTCGGTTTGTTGGTAAATCCATGGCACAGACGTCTGGGACAATAGCAGTGTTTATCGGCATCGGCTCCGCCTTACGATGCTGACCAATGTGGATCCAAGCTTTCTCACGGGAGCAATATCGTAATCGCACAGTGCATGACATAACTCTCACCCACTCTGTGTTCGAATGACTGTAGACTCCATGTGAAATGTGATTAATTGCTATTACCTCTGTAGTTGATTATTAATGATTCTTTTACAAATTGGACGCAAAAGGCCATCCTTTGATATATTCAGGAATGATCAAGAGAGGGTGTGAGGGTGTCTACACACAGCTATCCAGTTGAGTAGTGTTAGTTCTGTTTCCTCTTTCTGGTCTCCGCAATATTAATAATGTGCTCATAGCCGTGATTCCTGTTTTGAGTACATAGTCAAGCAAGCAAACACAACACATGCACACACAAACACACAATTGTTATGTGACCTGTATGTAGTGTGGGAATCTTAAAACGCTGTACATACGTACGTACATATCATACTACATCAACAGTGCATACTGGATATACGTACGTACATAACTGGAATATTCCAGAGAGCGACTGCATCTGGGAGTGTCTGCATCCATAGCAACTCACTGTACACACCCATACCCACACCCACACACACACACACACACACACATGTACACACTATTTCACACCATGTAGTGTGTATATCTACAATAGATAACTTACAATACAAATTGAGATTGAGTTACAGTTAGTCAAACGTGACCTAGTTTAGCTTTCTGGTGTAGAATGTGAGAAATTTCTCTGTCGTATTGAGCAGCCTGGGTGAATAGAGATACGTAGAATAGGAATGTTGAATGTACACTTGTATTCTTTCAGGTGGTATGCGTGGACATGCAGACACTACACACGCACTTGTTTGTAATACTTCTCTGCTAGTCCGGAATCCTGTGGTAGCGCTTTACCGAGGCGACAACAGGTTCCTAGGACGAAACATGCTACTGCAGCCCCACGAGCCACCAGCCCATCATCACTACCGGCACTGCTGGCCATCTTCTTCACATCTGAAATCTCTGAAACCCTAATAGTGTGTTAGCCGGAAACACACGATACACAAGATAAGCAGAATATATTGAAGATGGACACACATTCTTCATAAATTCTTCATCCATATAAGGTCTAACAGAATATCCAGTTCAATTCATACCTAGGTAGAGTCTATTATTGAATGATGATCCTAGTTTACAACGTATGTAACATTGTACATAGATCTTATGTGTGATGGATAAAGAAAGGTATCATGGAGACATACGTATGTATGGATGCACACTGTGCTGTGTGTAATATGGGTGAGTGGGAGTGCTGTGTGCAAAGTAAACAAACACCACCAACGTATGAACGGCAAAGAGTGTACACATGTTCACGCACACACTTGTGAGTATGTAAATGAAACGTTAAAAGCAAAAAAACAGTAACAAAAGCTTCCTGTCTCACCTGTTGGCACACTCCACTGCTTTTGAGAAAAGTTTTTTTCTGAAGTAATTCAGAGCTAGCAGACCCGTACCATAAACATTACCAATCTGAGCTGCTTTCCTCAACCACTCGAACCCTTCTTCTTCGTCACGCTTGCATCCGTGACCATCAAGTAGCATCTGACCTACAGCAGCTACATGGAAAGAATAGTATCACTGTAGCCCTCCTGGGGTTTCAACAAGAGAGGTGTTTGCATTGGGTTAGGCTGGAGGAAGCTACATATTTTGAATTGCTAGGATACACTATGACCATCATCTGTACATACTATTCCTACTGTTAAGGATGAAGGAAATGTGGTCCAGTCGGGGCCTGGTAGCTCTGGTGGTATTGTACATAGGAGAGAATATAACTGAAATATGAGTTACAAAACCGTATTTACAGTGGGATGTCTTCAGCCAAGAGACTATTACACCAGGCACCACACCACATGTACAGTCAAACTTGCTTAGCAAGTACCTTGAAGGGCACATCTAATCTGTACTTCTTATCAGAGGTACTTACTATCAGTACTGGTTGACATAATGTACATGAGCTAGGGACTGACCTAGTGAAGTGTACATATTAACAGAGGTATGTACTAACCAGGGTACTTAATAAGCAAGTTGCACTGTACATACATATGTAGGTAGGTAGTCAACTACTAGGTAACTAATAAACTTGTGAGGCACATTTCTGTTGGGATTTGAGTGGTAGGAAATATCACTTCTTCAACAAATGATGAGCTATGTACTTATCCTTCAAACATGCAGTGAATTCTTGTTAATCCACCAACACTTTATCCACTGCAATTGTTCAATACCACTATAATACACAAATAGTATTGGATATCAAGTCAATTAGCCGATACTCATTATTCCACCATATTTTTTGACAACTTATTGTGGTGGATTAATGAGAATTCACTATAGGTAAACATGCATGTACTCACAGACATTTACATGAACAAGTGTTCATGCACAAAATGCATTATAAAGACAGTGTGATACATGCATTCACCCATTGAATCCGCTGATCCATTCACTGCTGCTTCAATATGCCAATGAAATGCCTACACAAAATGGACCAACAATAACAGTTCAGTTCGTACTTTCACCTTCAACTTCCACAACAAATAGAGCTGATTACCAACCTTTCCAAGGTCCTGAGATTCCTGTCTGGAGTAGTACATTCCAAGCATGTTCTGTGCTCGCACACTACCAGGAGACCTGGCACCTTGGGCTGCTCGCGTTAGCCATTCGATGGCCTTCTCGTATGACTGACCAACACCGTAGCCCTGATAGTATGCCTGTCCAATGTTGAACTGTGCTGTTGACTGCAGGCTCTTGTTGTGGGGACACCCCTTCTCAGCCACAATGAGCATGTAACTGAATCCTTTCCTCTGGCATCCGTGCACATAGATATGTATGTATGTGGGGAATAGTGAATGTAATGTTATCTCTAGCAACAATTTTTCTGGATAAGATCTCCAGTTTTACAACAAAAATGTACACATGATAATGACATAGCATACCTAGAAGTGATCAGAAATACTGCATGATTAGGCTGCGACAGACAGCTTTCTGTGTATATCATTACATCCTCATATCGTATCTGTGTATAGTATGCATGGTCGTACCGTGAGTCTTAGTCGAGATACAGCAGCATTTGGTGCAGGGGAAACGGAATGACTAGATACCAAACACACGCTGGTAGATTGTGCAATGAAGCTGCATACACAGCTATACACCTACTTACATGCAATTTTAATTACTATTTCGACTCACCACGTCCGTCTCCAAGCCTATCCCGTCGTAATACGCAACAGCTAACTGATAGTAAGCTTGAACGTCCTCTTGCTTGGCTGCAGCATGGAAATACTCGATGGCCTTGTCTACTTTCGACTTATCCAGATAGTATTGACCTAATGTGAACATTGCACGTCCGTTTCCACGAAGACATAGCTCTTCCATGTCCTCCAGCCACGACTTGTCTGCACCAGCGTCATTGTTTTCGTCATTGTTGGCAGCCATTTGTAATTTCCATAGTGAATAATGATATTCATTAACGATGAATATGATTAAAATCTTTAAGATTCTGTACAATTATAGAAGGTCAATCAGTTTGTATCCTTGGAAAAATTCTTATTTCCGAAAGCTGAGATCAACCTCCTCTGGGTCCACCCAGGAATCATCCTCCTCTTTGTCAACTCTCCATCTTCTGGGGAGTCTCCTCGAGTCATGTTGAGGTGAATGTACAAACACATGAGGCAGGCCTATGTGGAATCTCTTTCCTGGATTGACTTCATACCTGTGTTCAGTACTACAGGTGCTAACATAGTATCGCTTGACAATGTGCACAGTGTACAGTGATATATGGATGTACATACATATGCACTCTTTCACACACATAAGCATATACACACAGACACCACACACACACACACACACACACACACACACACACACACACACACACACACACACACACACACACACACCTTCTTCGTTTCCTCCTTCTGATCACCAGGACAATGACAATTACTACAGTGACGGACAAACACACTAGTACAGATATCACTGGTACCACAACAGCCACTATATGAGGGAACGCCTTAGAGCCGTCATCAGCGGAGTTGAACAGTGCACCAAAGACAACTTCACTAGGTAATTCAGGTGACAGAGTCGGTAGGTTAGAGGGACCATTAGTGCCATCTTGGTGTGCAGTGCTTGGATCTGGACCGTCTGAAATATGAAGATTATAACAGTACTATGATATGCTGAATAAGACTATAATTATGTATGTGTCTATGTGTACCTATGTACGAGTGTGTGTGTGTGTGTGTGTGTGTGTGTGTGTGTGTCATTGTGTGTGTGTGTGTGTGTGTGTGTGTGTGTGTGTGTGTGGTGTGTCATCAAATACACTACTGTTGCAAGTACACTAAAACTTCATACGTATAA
>OZ026568.1:4210319-4225319 GCA_964020155.1 Chondrilla cf. caribensis
CGGAAGATGTGAGAAAAGTGGCTTATTTTGACAACTCAGTGGATGTTCACTTCAAGAAAGTAAGTGTGTGTGCATATTCACATGTACATACATAAAATATGTGTGTCCATATGTGTGTGTGTGAGTTTTATCGGCAAGAGTAGTCCTGTAACCCCATCTTCATGAAGTGCTTGTGTTCAATGGTTTGTTATTTATGTAGGGACGCGACAAGACAAGGGTTGTTGCTTACCGCTGCCCTAGCAACTGTGCAATCCAAGTGTACAACTACAGAGAAAAGACGGCTAGGGTCATTTTTGGCCCAGATTTGGTGGTTTTGGGCCCACATGAGAATTTCAATGTTCTTAGTCTAAGTGGTGTGTGTGTGTGTGTGTGTATGTGTGTGTGTGTGTGTGTGTGTGTGTGTGTGTGTGGTGTAGGTGATCATGTGTGTTTGCACTGCACAGCTGTCATTTTTTACTCTCGTAACGTTCTGCTCATTTGTCATATACTCAATTCAGCTGGGAAGCCTAAGAAAGAGAATGCCTTGAAGACCATTTGTCTTCTTCTTGGACCGGACTATATGTCGGATATCATTGAGGTAAGATACTGTTTGTTGTACTTGCATGTGTACAGTACATGTGTGTGTGTACAGTACATGTGTGAGTGTACAGTACATGTGTGAGTGTACAGTACATGTGTGAGTGTACAGTACATGTGTGAGTGCAGTACATGTGTGAGTGTACAGTACATGTGTGTGTGCAGTACATGTGTGTGTACAGTACATGTGTGAGTGTACAGTACATGTGTGAGTGTACAGTACATGTGTGAGTGTACAGTACATGTGTGAGTGTACAGTACATGTGTGAGTGCAGTACATGTGTGTGTGCAGTACATGTGTGAGTGTACAGTACATGTGTGTGTGCAGTACATGTGTGTGTACAGTACATGTGTGAGTGTACAGTACATGTGTGTGTGTACAGTACATGTGTGTGTGTACAGTACATGTGTGAGTGTACAGTACATGTGTGAGTGTACAGTACATGTGTGAGTGCAGTACATGTGTGTGTGTACAGTACATGTGTGTGTGTACAGTACATGTGTGTGTGTACAGTACATGTGTGAGTGTACAGTACATGTGTGAGTGCAGTACATGTGTGAGTGTACAGTACATGTGTGTGTGTACAGTACATGTGTGAGTGTACAGTACATGTGTGAGTGTACAGTACATGTGTGTGTGTACAGTACATGTGTGTGTGTACAGTACATGTGTGTGTGTACAGTACATGTGTGAGTGTACAGTACATGTGTGAGTGTACAGTACATGTGTGTGTGTACAGTACATGTGTGTGTGTACAGTACATGTGTGAGTGTACAGTACATGTGTGAGTGTACAGTACATGTGTGTGTGCAGTACATGTGTGTGGTTTATGTTCTTTGAATGCAGTAAATACACATTTGTACATGCATGTACATATGTAATAGTTAGATTGTGCCTAATCTACCTTGTCCTATTTTGTTACTTAAACCCTTCATAAACAACAACAACAACAACGTACACCTGTAGGTGGAAACCTCTGACCATGCCAGGCTGAAGGTGTCGTATGCCATGAACAACTACTTCAAGGTATGTCGCAAGCCTTGCTGGGTGTGTTGCAACCCTCTGTGGGTATGTCGCAAGCCTTGCTGTGTGTGTTGCAACCCTCTCTGGGTATGTCACAAGCCTTGTTGGGTGTGTCACAAGCCTTTGCTGGATGTGTTGCAACCCTCTTGTGAGTATGTCGCAAGCCTTGCTGGGTGTTTTGTAACCCTCTTTTGATATGTCGTAAGCCTTGTTGGGTGTGTTGCAACCCTCTGTGGGTATGTCGCAAGCCTTGCTGGGTGTGTTGCAAGTCTTGGTGAGTTGGAGGCTATACTTCAAAGGTTCCTATTGTGTCTGCTTCCCTCCTAGTTCACCCCTGGTGATGACAAATCAGCAGCAACTTTGTTCAATGTACCCGATTTCATTGGATTTGCTTGTAGAGAAGTTGGTAAGTCTGACAGTAGTACACATCTTATACTGTGCATATTACATGTGTACTGTACTGTGTATTGTATGTACTGTGTGTACTGTGTGTACTGTATGTGCTGTGTGTACTGTATGTACTGTGTGTACTGTGTGTACTGTGTGTACTGTATGTACTGTATGTACTGTGTGTACTGTGTGTGCTGTATGTGCTGCGTTTACTATGTGTACTGTATGTGCTATGTGTACTGTACGTATGTACTGTATGTACTGCGTTTACTATGTGTGCTGTATGTACTGCGTTTACTATGTGTACTGTATGTGCTGTGTGTACTGTACGTATGTACTGTATGTACTGCGTTTACTATGTGTACTGTATGTGTTGTTTGTTCTGTGTGTAGCTAGTCGAGTGAGAGGAATGGTGGCCCGTGTACCCTTTGAGGAGTTCCACCGCCACTCCTCCGAGATCATCCGTACTGCTGTGTTCGGCAAGGACAAGGATGGAGAGGTCAAAGCGACACTTGAATTTGCTGCAAACAACCTGGTGAGGTCGTGTGTGTGTGTGAGTATGTGTGTGTGTGTGTATGTGTGTGTGTGTGTGTGTGTGTGTGTGTGTGTGTGTGTGTGTGTGTGTGTGTGTGTGTGTGTGACACACACCCTTGTTACTGGACACGCCCTTCTTGTCTCTGGCATGCCCCCACCCCCGCACCTACGTACTGTGTATTGAATGTGCTGCAGGTGATTTCAGGTATTGACGTCCACACCATCGAGCCGAAGGACCTCCACATGAAGGACAGCTTGGCAAAGTCGGTGCAAATGGCCATTGAGATCTCCACCAAGTCCATTGAGAGGTCGGCTGCTCACGAGGCAGCTCGAATGGAACAGGAAGCCAAGGGACTCCTGGAACGCCAGAAGCTTCTAAATGAGAAGGTAACTATTGGGTGCTCCCAGTCCTTGGGGTCGATGCACATGTGTACTGCCTCCCTCCTTGTAGAGTGCTGAAGAAGAGCGTAACAATCTTCTAGAAATACAGTCCATCACAGCTGCCGTTGAGTCCACAGGGCAAGCGAAGGCAGAAGCTCAGGCTCAAGCAGAAAGGCTCCTCATTGAGGGCCAAAGTGCTATTGAGAGTGAGTGCCTCTGTGTGGGTACCTGTGTGGGTGCCTCTGTGTGGGTGCCTCTGTGTGTGTCTCTGTGTGGGTGCCTCTGTGTGGGTGCCTCTGTGTGAGTGCTCATGTGTGTATCCCTCTGTATGTATTGGTATTGCTTCATGCAACTGACAGCATGAATTAGTGTGCCCTAAGGAGACACGTCTGTATGTTATTTGTATACCTTAGTGTGTGTCTTTAGCACTGTACAACCTTAGTGTGTGAGTGTATGTAGTACTGAGCTAAGCTGTCCAACGTACCCCTTTCTGATCCTTTGCAGTTGCTCAGTTGAAGGCAGAAGCTAGTAGGATTGAACTGGAATGTGAGCTTCAGTCCCAGGAGAAGGTAATAGTGATTTTAGTCCTTATTACAGAGGTGTCCTCAATTCAGAGGTCACTTAATACACTACAATACTACACTGGGACACAGAATGGTGTCCTCATTATAGAGGTTTCTGCAATTCAGAGGTTTGTAATAGAGAGGTCCCACCATACTACTGTATTCTCATATGTGTGTTACATATTACTACTGTATACTACTGTATTCTCATATGTGTGTTACATATTACTACTGTATACTACTGTATTCTCTTACGTGTGTTACATATTACTACTGTATACTACTGTATTCTCTTACGTGTGTTACATATTACTACTGTATACTATACTGTATTCTCTTATGTGTGTTACATATTACTACTGTATACTATACTGTATTCTCTTATGTGTGTTACATATTACTACTGTATACTATACTGTATTCTCTTACGTGTGTTACATATTACTACTGTATACTATACTGTATTCTCATATGTGTGTTACATATTACTACTGTATACTATACTGTATTCTCTTATGTGTGTTACATATTACTACTGTATACTATACTGTATTCTCTTATGTGTGTTACATATTACTACTGTATACTATACTGTATTCTCTTATGTGTGTTACATATTACTACTGTATACTATACTGTATTCTCTTACGTGTGTTACATATTACTACTGTATACTACTGCATTCTCATATGTGTGTTACCAACACTTACAGATGCAGAAAGGTGAACTTGAGTTTTTGAGAAAAATGAATGAATTGGAGATTGAAAGGGCCCGGAGACTTGGAGACATTGAGGTGAGCACTCTTGTGCCCTATTCCCATTCTAGTACTGTAGTGTATGTGATGCTAGCCTCTGAGTGGGTGTAATACAAGATTGTACGATGCATACCTATGTATTGTATCTACTGCATGTACTGTATGTACTGTATGTACTGTATGTACTGTATGTACTGTATGTACTGTGTGTACTGTGTGTACTGTGTGTACTGTATGTACTGTGTGTACCATGTGTACTGTGTGTACTGTGTGTACTGTATGTACTGTATGCACTGTATGTACTGTATTGTACTGTGTGTACTGTGTGTACTGTGTGTACTGTATGTACTGTGTGTACCATGTGTACTGTGTGTACTGTGTGTACTGTATGTACTGTATGCACTGTATGTACTGTATGTACTGTGTGTACTGTGTCTACTGTATGTACTGTGTGTACTGTGTGTACTGTGTGTACTGTGTGCACTGTACTGGTGTGTTTGCAGGTCTCCAAACTGTCAGCTCAAGTCAAGGCGATTGGCTCACAGACCATCAAATCTGTTGCCTTGTCTGGCCCTGATTCGCAGGTATGCTGCACACATCCACATGCCCTCACACCACACACACACACACACACACACACACACACACACACACACACGCACACACACACATGAACAAGTTCCCTTTTTGCTCTATTGCATAGTCCCAGATGTTAGGAGCACTTGGATTGGAGTCGGTGCTGTTCACAGATGGAAAGAGCCCGATCAACATCTATCAAAACTCTCCGGGATCGTATGTGCCAGCTACGCGCTAGAGACCAAGTGAAGACTACTTTGTAAAATCTGAACATTATTAACTATGAATTGCTTAGATTTAGGGAATTTACCTTAGGTTTGTATAATATGCTCGAATAGTACTGCTATAACTTCATTGTGTTTTGAAAGACCAATAGTTACTGAAAATCCAAAATATACATCTACGTATGCACATCATAGTCACCAGACGTGATACAGATTGTATTGTCTACAGCTACACACCTGATGATGTTCACAACTTTACCAAATACTCATGTCACTAACATGCTATGAGCCACACCAAAAGATGTTCACCGTAGAAGCTCATAACACATATTGTGTACTCCTGAATTACTAAGCATTTTCCAACATGTGCTACAGGTCACATACTCATCATTTCAGGAGGTAATAAGACCCCCAACATTATGCATGGAGTGCATATTGAATTGCTATTCCCATGGACCTTGCCTTAAGCTATGTCAGATGGTGCTGAGGGTTGCTGTACTCCCCTCCCCCCCCACTATACATACGTATGTACACACTTCAGAAATGCCAAGTGCCATCAAACACACCCCATGATACAGGCTGGATGTGGGGATTATCTTGTAGCTTAGTGTATTCCTCCTATTCTCTCCCATACATTGACTGTGGTGCAATGGCCAAAATTTGGCCATAGCACCACCTTGAATAACAAGGGTTACTAAGCCCACAAAGAGATGGGAAGTGTTCCATAACTTAGCTCACATCCCCAGCTAGATTAATTGAAAATCTCAGGTTGACACACCCCCTCTCCCATGAGCTATACAAGATTTTTTTTCCCATACATTGACTGTGGTGCTATGGCCAAAATTTGGCCATAGCACCACCTTGAATAACAAGGGTTACTAAGCCCACAAAGAGATGGGAAGTGTTTCATAACTTAGCACACATCCCCAGCTAGATTAGTTGAAACTATCAGGTTGACACGCCCCCTCCCCCACAAGCTATACAAGATTTTCTCCCATACATTGACTGTGGTGCAATGGCCAAAATTTGGCCATAGCACCACCTTGAATAACAAGGGTTACTAAGCCCACAAAGAGATGGGAAGTGTTTCATAACTTAGCTCACATCTCCAGCTAGATCAGCTGAAAATCTCAGGTTGACACACCCCCTCTCCCACGAGCTATACAAGAATCTCTTCCATACATTGACTGTGGTGCTATGGCCAAAATTTGGCCATAGCACCACCTTGAATAACTAGGGTTACAAAGCACACAAAGAGATGGGAAGTGTTTCATAACTCAGCACACATCCCCAGCTAGATTGATTGAAAATCTGACAGGTTGACACCCCCCCTCTCCCATGAGCTATACAAGATTTTTTTTCCCATACATTGACTGTGGTGCAATGGCCAAAATTTGGCCATAGCACCACCTTGAATAACAAGGGTTACAAAGCACACAAACAGATGGGAAGTGTTTCATAACTTAGCTCACATCCCCAGCTAGATTTGTTGAGAATATCAGGTTAACACGCCCCCTCCCCCACAAGCTGTACAAGATGGTGCTAAGTGCTTTTCTCTTATTCTCTCCCATACATTGACTGTGGTGCAATGGCCAAAATTTGGCCATAGCACCACCTTGAATAACTAGGGTTACAAAGCACACAAACAGATGGGAAGTGTTTCATAACTTAGCTCACATCTCCAGCTAGATCAGCTGAAAATCTCAGGTTGACACACACCCTCTCCCACGAGCTATACAAGATTTTCTCCCATACATTGACTGTGGTGCAATGGCCAAAATTTGGCCATAGCACCACCTTGAATAACAAGGGTTACAAAGCACACAAAGAGATGGGAAGTGTTTCATAACTTAGCTCACATCCCCAGCTAGATTTGTTGAAAATCTCAGGTTGACACGTCCCCTCCCCCACAAGCTGTACAAGATGGTGCTAAGTGCTTTTCTCCTATTCTCTCCCATACATTGACTGTGGTGCAATGGCCAAAATTTGGCCATAGCACCACCTTGAATAACAAGGGTTACAAAGCACACAAAGAGATGGGAAGTGTTTCATAACTTAGCTCACATCCCCAGCTAGATCAGCTGAAAATTTCAGGTTGACACGCCCCCTCTCCCACGAGCTATACAACATTTTCTCCTATACATTGACTGTGGTGCAATGGCCAAAATTTGGCCATAGCACCACCTTGAATAACAAGGGTTACAAAGCACACAAAGAGATGGGAAGTGTTTGATAACTTAGCTCACATCCCCAGCTAGAATTTTTGAAAATATCAGGTTGACACGCCCCCTCTCCCATGAGCTATACAAGATTTTTTTCCCATACATTGACTGTGGTGCAATGGCCAAAATTTGGCCATAGCACCACCTTGAATAACAAGGGTTACAAAGCACACAAACAGATGGGAAGTGTTTCATAACTTAGCTCACATCCCCAGCTAGATTTGTTGAGAATATCAGGTTGACACGCCCCCTCCCCTACAAGATTTTCTCCCATACATTGACTGTGGTGCAATGGCCAAAATTTGGCCATAGCACCACCTTGAATAACAAGGGTTACAAAGCACACAAAGAGATGGGAAGTGTTTCATAACTTAGCTCACATCCCCAGCTAGATTTGTTGAAAATCTCAGGTTGACACGTCCCCTCCCCCACAAGCTGTACAAGATGGTGCTAAGTGCTTTTCTCCTATTCTCTCCCATACATTGACTGTGGTGCAATGGCCAAATCTCCAGCTAGATTTGTTGAAAATATCAGGTTGACACGCCCCCTCTCCCACAAGCTATACAAGATTTTCTCCCATACATTGACTGTGGTGCAATGGCCAAAATTTGGCCATAGCACCACCTTGAATAACAAGGGTTACAAAGCACACAAAGAGATGGGAAGTGTTTCATAACTTAGCTCACATCCCCAGCTAGATCAGCTGAAAATTTCAGGTTGACACGCCCCCTCTCCCACGAGCTATACAACATTTTCTCCTATACATTGACTGTGGTGCAATGGCCAAAATTTGGCCATAGCACCACCTTGAATAACTAGGGTTACAAAGCACACAAAGAGATGGGAAGTGTTTCATAACTTAGCTCACATCCCCAGCTAGAATTTTTGAAAATATCAGGTTGACACGCCCCCTCTCCCATGAGCTATACAAGATTTTTTTCCCATACATTGACTGTGGTGCAATGGCCAAAATTTGGCCATAGCACCACCTTGAATAACAAGGGTTAAAATGCACACAAACAGATGGGAAGTGTTTGATAACTTAGCTCACATCCCCAGCTAGATTTGTTGAGAATATCAGGTTGACACGCCCCCTCCCCTACAAGCTGTACAAGATGGTGCTAAGTGCTTTTCTCCTATTCTCTCCCATACATTGACTGTGGTGCAATGGCCAAAATTTGGCCATAGCACCACCTTGAATAACTAGGGTTACAATGCACACAAAAAGATGGGAAGTGTTTCATAACTTAGCTCACATCTCCAGCTAGATTTGTTGAAAATCTCAGGTTGACACGCCCCCTCTCCCACAAGCTATACAAGATTTTCTCCCATACATTGACTGTGGTGCAATGGCCAAAATTTGGCCATAGCACCACCTTGAATAACAAGGGTTACAAAGCACACAAACAGATGGGAAGTGTTTCATAACTTAGCTCACATCCCCAGCTAGATTTGTTGAGAATATCAGGTTGACACGTCCCCTCCCCCACAAGCTGTACAAGATGGTGCTAAGTGCTTTTCTCCTATTCTCTCCCATACATTAACTGTGGTGCAATGGCCAAAATTTGGCCATAGCACCACCTTGAATAACAAGGGTTACAAAGCACACAAAGAGATGGGAAGTGTTTCATAACTTAGCTCACATCCCCAGCTAGATTTGTTGAGAATATCAGGTTGACACGTCCCCTCCCCCACAAGCTGTACAAGATGGTGCTAAGTGCTTTTCTCCTATTCTCTCCCATACATTGACTGTGGTGCAATGGCCAAAATTTGGCCATAGCACCACCTTGAATAGCAAGGGTTGCAAAGCATACAAAGAGATGGGAAGTGTTTGATAACTTAGCTCACATCCCCAGCTAGATTTGTTGAGAATATCAGGTTGACACGCCCCCTCTCCCATGAGCTATACAAGATTTTCTCCCATACATTGACTGTGGTGTAATGGCCAAAATTTGGCCATAGCACCACCTTGAATAACAAGGGTTACAAAGCACACAAAGAGATGGGAAGTGTTTGATAACTTAGCTCACATCCCCAGCTAGATTTGTTGAGAATATCAGGTTGACACGCCCCCTCCCCCACAAGCTGTACAAGATGGTGCTAAGTGCTTTTCTCCTATTCTCTCCCATACATTGACTGTGGTGCAATGGCCAAAATTTGGCCATAGCACCACCTTGAATAACTAGGGTTACAAAGCACACAAAGAGATGGGAAGTGTTTCATAACTTAGCTCACATCTCCAGTTAGATCAGCTGAAAATCTCAGGTTGACATGCCCCCTTTTCCATGAGCTATGCAAGATGGTGCTAAGTGCTTTTCTCCTATTCTCTCCCATATATTGACTGTGGTGCAATGGCCAAAATTTGGCCATAGCACCACCATGAATAACAAGGGTTAAAAAGCACACAAAGAGATGGGAAGTGTTTCATAACTTAGCTCACATCCCTAGCTAGATTAGTTGGAAATCTCAGGTTGACACGCCCCCTCTCCCATAATCTATGCAAAAGGTGCTTAGCATATATTCTCCTATGCTCTCCCATACATTGAAAAAATTAAGTACCTCCAAATATAGATAGAGTTACAGGCCAAATGCAGAGATAAGAATTATTCCATAAGTTGATTCACATCTCCAGCTGGGTCTGTAAAAAATATCTGATTGACACGCCTCCTCTCCCGTGAGGTATGCAAAAAGGTGCCTAGCATATATTCTCCTATATTCTCCTATACATTGAAAAATATTTATTAAGCACCTCCGAATGTAGCTGGAGTTACCGGCCACATACGAAGATGGGATTTGTTTCGTAATTTAGTTGACATCCCCAGCTAGATTAGTTGAAAATATCAGGTTGACACGCCCCCTCCCCCATGAGTTATGAAAAAAGGTGCTTAACGTTTTCTCTCATATATTCTCCCATACATTGAAATAATATTAAGCACCTCCGAAGATAACTGGGGTTACAGGCCACCTATTGAGATGGGAATTGTTTCAGAAGTTAGTTCAACTCCCCAGCTAGGTCTGTTTAAAATATAAAGTTGACACGGCCCCTCTCCCATGAGCTATGCAAAAAGGTGCTTAGCGTTTTCTCTCCTATACTCTCCCATACATTGAAATAAGATTAAGCACCTCCGAATGTAACTGGGGTTACAGGCCACCTATTGAGATGGGAATTGTTTCAGAAGTTAGTTCAACTCTCCAGCTAGGTCTGTTTAAAATATAAAGTTGACACGCCCCCTCTCCCATGATCTATGCAAATAGGTGCTTATATCCTATACTCTCCCATACATTGAAATAATATTGAGCACCTCTGAATGTGACTGGGGTTACAGGCCACCTATTGAGATGGGAATTGTTTCAGAAGTTAGTTCAACTCCCCAGCTAGGTCTATCTAAAATATAACGTTGACACTCCTCCCTCCCTCATGAGCTATGCAAAAAGGTGCTTAGAGTTTTCTCTCCTATACGTACTCTCCCATATATTGATAATATATTAAGCACCTTCCAATGTAGTGGGGGGTTACCGGCCACCTATTGAGATGGAAATTGTTAACCCTAAGTTAGTTCACATCCCCACCAAATCAAAAATGTCAATTTTTTTTGCTTGTCACTGCGGCCTCTCCTACGTATTGTATGTACATTTCAATATAAGTATAATATGCCTTGTGGTGATCATCAGGTAAGTTCACATTCTGTTGGTAGTCACCAAGGGCTGCCCAGTGTCCATGCCAAACTCACCAACACAATTTCAGATGTATACAAACCTTTCTGAGTGTGCTATAGGCCTCGTGGTGACAAGCAAAATGATGTCAATTTTTATGCTTGTCACCATGGCCTCTTCTGTGTGCACATAATGCATCATAGCTCTAATACGAATGCACGGACACACTCCTGGAACTAATATGGGCCCTTTGAAAACAAAAAAATATAGATTTGGTTGCTGATCAGGAATTCTCCCAGGTGTCCATATGCACATGGCATTATACATTTGTATGTACATTTCAATATAAGTGTAATACGTCTTGTGGTGATGACTCAGGTGATTTGACATCCTGCTGCTTGTCACCAAGGGCTGCCCAGTGTCCATGCCAAACTCACCAACACAATTTGGGATGCATACAAGCCCTCCTGAGTGTGCTATAGGCCTCGTGGTGACAAGCAAAAAATGTCCAATTTTTTACTTGTCACCACGGCCTCTCCTGTGTACACATAATGCATCATAGCTCAAATACAAATGCACGGACACACTCCTGGAACTAATACGGTCCTCTTGATAACAAAAAGATGAGTTATGTTTCCAATCAAAATTTCTCCCAGGTGTCCATATGGCTCATAGCATTATACATTTGTATGTACATTTGAATGTAAGTGTAATACGCCTTGTGGTGATAACTCAAATGATTTGACATCATGTTGCTGGTCACCAAGGGCTACCCAGTGTCCGTGCCAAACTCACCAACACAATTTCGGATGCATACAAATTGTCTTGAGTGTGCTATAGGCCTCGTGGTGACAAGCAAAAAATTGACATTTTTTTGCTTGTCACCACGGCCTCTCCTGTGTGCACATAATGCATCATAGCTCAAATACGAATGCACGGACACACTCCTGAAACCAGTATAGTCCTTCTGATAACAAGAGAGATGCGTTTTGTCATCAAACAAAAATTCTCTCCAGTGTCCATATGCCACATATAATAATGCGTATACTATTGTATGTACATTCAAATAAAGCCTAGGTCACGGTCAAATATCAGCTTGACACTCCCCTCTCAATGTGCATGCATAGTGTTTTTTTCCCTTACATTTGTGTTATTATTTTTCATATGGTCACTGGGCAGCCCCTGGTAACCAGCAACAAAATGTGAATTTCCCTGGACAGTCAACAAGGGGTCTATAGCACCTCTGTTGGAATGTACATACAAAAGCTCTCTATTATAAACCTCTGAATTGCAGAAACCTCTATAATAAGGACACCATTCTGTGTCCCAGTGTAGTACTGTGGTGTATTAAGTGACCTCTGAATTGAGGACACCTCTGTAATAAGGACTAAAATCATAGTCCCAAAGTGTTCTTAATACAGAGGTTCCACTGTATTTCATTGTTTCCATTTAGTAACTTGGGGATAGCAATTCTCCAAGTATATGCATGTACTAGTGTTGTGGTTTTGAAATCAATAATTATCAGTTCGTAGTAAACAATCGATTCATTGAGCAACCACCGGAAGTAATTTAGTGGGCGTAACCAGAAACCACTCCCACTTTATTAGGCTCAGTATTCATTTTAAAATTTGTTGTGGAGTCTTTAGAGTCCCTTTCACATTTCAGATTTGTTGTGGAGCCTTTAGAGTCCCTTTCACATTTCAGGTACTCTTGAAGTACAAAATTGAACCCATGGAGTGAAGGTTCTGGGTGATAAGGTGGGGGTGGCTTCCTGCTATGTTCACCTAATTGCCTACGGTGATTAACCACTTTGCTTGGACTATTATGGATCATCTGATTTGAAATGATGATCCACTGATTAATTGTCCCCAGCACTAGTCTCCTGTAGCTATAGCAACAATGTGCTGTATTGGATGGCCTCAGTTCAATAAGTTTATTTATTCTGGTGGAGCCGGCCCAAGTGCAACCACCTTCATCAAGCGACGTGCGTCTCTACAGGCTGAGGAACCCCACTCGACCTACAGAACCGTATTGAGGATGCTTTGCTGTCACCTCAGCTTTGCCCTCTTGAGATCGTCAATTAATTGTCTCCTGAGCTCAAGGTCATCATACCATCATCCCAGTCGAGTAGACACCATGAGTGCAGCTGATCTCACCATGGAGGAAGGTCATGTGGTACACCTGGATCAGTAACATCTCACCATGGTGGAAGGTCATGCGGTACACCTAGATCAGTAACATGCTATTGCATATGCACATCTAGGTTTGTTGCATGCTGTGTTAGATTATACCATTATTGGTATTGTTATTAAATTATATATTATATGCTTGATTTAATCGCTATTATTATTATTACTATTATGAATTGTTGTATTAAGTTTTTTACTCATAATTCAAAGTTTTTGATGAATAAATATGTTACAATAGGAAAAATTAAAACTAATTCAATTTTACAGAAGGTATATCAAAATTTTCTACTCCATCCATATTCTCTGAGAGGGTGGACATGCTGAAGGTTCTACGCTGTAGGGTGTTTCTCCTCGCCAGTGCAGCTGGCTTGTGAAGGGGGAGAGGGGCATCACAGTCAGCGTCGGAGAGAGATGGATAGAATTGGAAGTAGCAGAGAATGGCCACCACTGACCCTAGGTAGAAGTGAACACAGACGTAACGTAACCAACAGGACAACACTACAAAAAATTGAAACAGACGAAAATAACTGAACAATGTACACACGTAATGCATCACTGGATACTATGCCATTCTTGACCTATATCAGCCTTGCATAGGCTATGTCCAATGAACCTCTCTCAACCGTACATTTATGCGCTCATATGTTAGCATGTCTATGTTTGCATGTAGATATTTATTCACTTTGGTCCATGTGGTGCAGCAGCTAACTAAGCCAAGTATATATGACACACGTACCTAACATGGCACCAGCAACAACATCTGTGGGGAGGGAAGAAAATACATCTTCAATAGCTGAGAAGTATTGCTAAGTCATATCACACACACTAAACTGTACGTATGCTGTGTCTGAGAGATCATTGAATGTCTCAAAGAATGCACATTCACGTAGCATCTACTCTAGATACCCTTGAACAATTTTGAACACACACACACACACACACACACACGCACGCACGCACACACACACACACGCACACACGCACGCACGCACGCACGCACGCACACACACACCATCCCAATGATGCCACTTGTCTCTAATCCTCGAAATTCCCACTAATGTAGCTCCTAAGAGGGGTACCAGTGTGACCAGGAGACGCACTGAGTGTCCACGCCTGCTGGAGAACACAAACAGCTTCCCAGCAAAGTACAGCGAAGTGAACATGAATCCCGTGAACATCCCTACAAGGAGGACCAGTAAATGTAATGCAGTAACCATCAGCGGTTCTCCTCAACGGACTGTTACATTGAGGACATTTACTCCTCACAAGAAGCATGGCCACTTGGGAAGCTCTTTCTTCCCTCTCTGATGTCGAGCTCACTGCCACTGCAGTTCAGATCCTCGGTAATCCTGCCATCAGGAAAACATCTCCAGAAGAAATCAGGACGAGGTCTGTGGAATCGAATGGGATGACTGACATACATGAAGATGGACCACCACCCCACCAGTGAGTGTAGTGAGTGTGTGTAGTGAGTGTAGTGCATGTAGTGAGTGTAGTGAGTGTAGTGCATGTAGTGAGTGTAGTGAGTGTTTCCCCAGTATACCTGTAACACGGTGCAGCACCTGTTGCATCTCCAACATTAAAGAAGCCATACAAACCCCTTAACACATGTACGTACCCGGATTGGGCATTGTTAACATTAAGTGTGTACCCTGGCTTCTTAACAAACTGTTGCTATTTTATCCCATGTAAACACCGGTGTGGTGGTTGATCTCCTCTACCTCATGTCACAATCCACACTATGACCACATACCTCCCCACAGCAATCTTCAGCACATTCGTCACAACACCATTCAGAGAAAGGGACAGAGTCAAGGCTTCACAGAACGAGAGAGAAGTATCTGGAGAGGTCAGGACAGGTTGAGAGCACAGCGCACAGAGGTAAACTCACCCAGCAGTCCACAGACGAGGTC
>OZ026568.1:4230319-4272819 GCA_964020155.1 Chondrilla cf. caribensis
TCAGCGGACTTCTGTGAAAGGCAGTTATATTTACTACATTCACAATAAATACTCTATGTTCAATATATAGTGGCTCCATCTTGGCTGGTTTGGACATCTTCAAGAGGATGTGGGTAGCTCGCAAGGAATATGACGATGAAGGTGGTAGAGCTATCGATAGGAAGACATTTTAATGAATAATATAGACACCTCTCTCCAATTCTCAATTTAAAACACTGGTGAAATTGTATCTACTATAAATAGTGTATTAATAGTATTATTTTCTCCAAAATTGTACCTTCAAGGGTCTACCTTTACCGCCACATGCATAGTAACTGTACTGTATGTGTGCGCGTACGGTGTGTATAAACGCCCTGGTGGTACAAATTTAACGCCCAGACGAGCATAATAATGTTTGTTTGTGACGTAACAGACAGAAGAGGCTGTTCACAGAGACCCACCCGAAGGAGAAGTCGATATGATCAAACCAGCCGTCATGGTATCTCAATTCTGTGGTGAAATGTCTTACTCCATTAGTAGAATTCGATATGTGATGAATGCCGTCCGAACTTCCAAACAGGTAAGGTTGTTAAGATGTTCCGTGTCGGAGTTGTTACCGTATGCCGCGTGTGCCGTTGTTATTCTGACATGTAGCTGTTGAGTTGTGCTTGGCTATATTGGCCGGTGCTTATGATATGGACGGATCCTAAGGAGTACGCAACAGAGTGAGCATATTCAGGTTTTGTATGTAACTTCAATTGGGTTACGTACGTAGGGTCCTGGAGTCTTTTTGTTGAAGACTACCTGCTCACTGCCCTTACTTCGCCTTTCCTGGTTTAACGTAGCTGTAGCTGGATAGTGACCTTAAGACTTCGAGGAGGGAATTATTTATGTTCGTGACAAGCGTTTCTCAATCCCGCTCTTGTTCACGTGGTCCGTAGTGGACGCCTTAGCGAACTACAGTGGGACTTCTCTATTACAAACCTCTGAAATGTGGAAACCTCTATAATAAGGACACCATTCTGTGTCCCAGTGTAGTACTGTAGTGTATTAAGTGACCTCTTAATTGAGGAAACCTCTGTAATAAGGACTGGAATTGAGGTCCCAAAGTGTCCTTTATGGAGAGGTCCCACTGTACTTCCAGTGTAATGTGCATATATTGTAGCGTCTTGCAGTACATTGGAGTAGCTTGTAGCGGGTGCATTGCGAGTGTGTGTTACTGTAGATGTGTGTCACTATGTGCTCTAATATTGAGAGAGACAGCACAGAAGTAGACCTACTGTAGGACACTTGAAGCACATAACATAGTGTATTTGTGTGTAGAGTGTATTTTCCTGTGTGTAGTGTTGTCAGCCACTGTAGTAGTGATGTGAGGTCAGTGGTACCTGTTACAGAGGAAGGAATTCTTTGGGAGACTAGGAAGAATTTATCAAGGTCACCTGTCAGCAATTTTGGGAAAGTATACAATGAATTTGATTGGCTACTGGCTAACTTTCCCAAAAATCCCATATAAGGCAATTGTTTGTAAACCATGGTGACATATTTACATTGTGCTAACAAGAGCGTTACAATGTAAACTTTTGGCAATAATAATTTGGTTGCATTTGGACTTGTTGCAATGTACGTACTTTTGGCAATTGATTGCATTGCGACTTTCATAGACCATAGATGCATCCTTATCTGCTTGAATGAACATTGTGGTTGGAATTGTGATACTGTAATCTCCCAAATAATCCTCTTCCTAATATGGTCGCAGGTCTCACTGATATGCTTTTCAGTTTTGGTTCACTATCGCTTTGTGTGTCTGTTGGTTCAAGTATTGTTCTCTTTTCAGAACTGGAGCTGCGAACCACGTCTTGTAGCTGTCAGCAAGAAACATCCCATGAGCAAGGTCTCCTTGGCCTACCAATGTGGGGTAAGGCATTTTGGAGAGAATTATGTGCAAGAGCTACATCACAAGGCCAATGCACTGTCAGATGAGGAACACACAGGCATTAGGTGGCATCTTGTTGGACATCTACAATGTAACAAAGTGAAGCTCTTAACAGGTGTGTCTGTATTCTCACTTAACGTGTTCACAATCATGTTACACACCGCTCAACTTTTACAGGAATTCCAAACTTATGGATGGTGGAGACTGTGGACAGAGTAAAAGTAGCCACTATGCTTGAACGACACTGGGCAGTCAATGATAAAGCTTCTTCACCCCTCAAAGTCCTTGTTCAAGTCAATACTAGTGGAGAAGAAAGTGTGTGTGTGTGTGTGTGTGTGTGTGTGTGTGTGTGTGTGTGTGTGTGTGTGGAGAGAGAGAGAGAGAGAGAGAGAGAGAGAGAGAGAGAGAGAGAGAGAGGTGTACTTATTGCTATGTTGTTTCCTAAAGGTAAGAGTGGATGTTCCCTTAGTAACTGTGTGGAACTTGCGGCCTACATTCATCAGAACTGTCCTCATTTGCAATTCTGTGGATTGATGACAGTTGGAAGAGAAAGTGACAATGTTTTGGAATACCCAAACCCAGACTTTGTGGTTCGTACAATTCGTATTGTATTTAATACTTTTGTAGTCATTAGCTTTGTTTGTATTCGTTTTTTTAGTCATTGGTGCAGTGTGGAAGTGTTGTGAAAGACACACTCCAAATTCCATCTATCGAACTCAGTATGGGAATGTCCAATGATTATGCACATGCTGTAAGTTGATCATAATGCTAATTCGTATCCCATCCACTGTGTGTTCCTTGTGTGTGCTAGACTCAAAGACTGTTGTGACACCAGAAGTCACCTGTTTTGATTAGTCTGTGATTTTCTGATTGACTGCTGTGTGTCAATTCAGCTTGTGTTTGTGTGGACTCTTCACCTGTTTTGAAACACCCTCTTCTGCTTCTATACAGATTGAAATGGGAAGCACTAATATTCGAATAGGCACTGCTGTGTTTGGTAGCAGACCTGAAGGTGCTGAAGAGAGTGGAATAGCATCACAATCACTTTGAGAACAATTGAGAAATATTGCCCTGTGACTACATCACAACAGAGCAGCAATATATCTCTGATCCATTATGACTCAAGTATTGTATGTCACGGATTTAGGCTTTGTTGGTCTCTTCTACACCTTGGACTGGGCCAATGGAATCATTGTATAGCTTTGTTCAAACTTTGCTTTGTGTTTGCTGTTTGTTGTTGTGGGACAACCTTTTGAAACCTTATTAATTTCTGTTATCTTAACTTATTATGTAATTGACAATAATATTAGATAAACACCTGTGTGGTGTTCAGGTGTGTTAATTGTCACTTATTTTGTGTTTTACTGTATCAGGCTTCCATAGCCTTGTTCTCATAATGTTGTTTATACCAGCTGTCGCAGTGTTGGACAAAACACTACTGTATACCAGTGGTGGGAATCAGCAGTAATTTTCAACTCGATTAGCAGCTCATATGTATTATACATAATATATATAAATATATACATATTAATATAATATAGTAATGTACACTGTAGTAACGAATTAATTGATTGATCGATTAATCACCAGAGTAATTAAATGGGTGTAACTGGGTATCGCATTCGACTATTAGACTGAGCAGTCATCCAAAAGATGTGATGTGGAGTCTTTAGAGTCCTTATCACATTTCAGATACTCTTAGTACTCCAAGTACCAATTGAACCCATGGAGTGAAGGTTCTAGGTAATACGATGGGGGTGGCTTCCTATTATATTTGATTACTTCTTTAAATAAATCTATTCAATTTGCTTGCACTAGTAACAATAATCAAATTTGAAATGAAAATTGCTGAATCGTCCCAGTACTATTGTATCCGTCCAGGTGTACACCAGGTGCATGTGCATAGTACCAAGTATTCAATGTACAATTGAATATGTCACAAATGAAGACGTAATAATTGTTAAAACAATGGCAGATCAATGAATATTAAGTTATATTTGTGCCTCGCTTGCTGCAACTTTAGTGCTGTTGAGTTGCAGATGAGGTGAAGATCGATACATAGATCTGCAGCCACAAATGCTACAAATACAATTATTGAGCTATGTACCCAATATCACCCAGTGGTATATATACGTAATACTCGTGATGTATATATTAATAATACAATTATTATACAAAGCTATAGTAAAAACTACCTACAAAACTTGATTGCAGTGATCAACAATATTTTACATTTATGTAAAGTATATATCATGGTAGTGAGGCTTAATCTTTCAAACCAATAGTTTGTAAAAACATGTCTACCTTCTCATCGAGCCATTGTCTGTGAGGGAAGCGCAAGAGGTCCTCAGGAAGAGCTGAGAAACCAATCTTACATCCGAGAAGAGCCCCAAAGACGGCCCCATTGGTGTCAGCATCTCCCCCCTCCATGATCAGTTGCGTTATGCCGGATCTGAAGTCTCTCCTTTCACGCAGCCCATAAAACCCCGCCCCTGCACACTTGAAGGTGTACCCCAGGGCTTGTTTGTCGTCCAACTTCATCTCCTCAAGTGTGTCTGCCCTGAGGTACTTCCTGTACTCATTCTTGTGCTTCTTATTAGACAGCTCAGCCTCTCCATACTATAGAGCATAGGATCACAGTATAAGATACCAGATATAGTATTATATGTAAGTATGTAACATAATTATGTACATACGTACACATTAACGCAGGTAATTGTACATGTGCACGGATGCACACACACACATGAAGAGAATGTCATACATTCATTGCATCCTTGACAACCTGCTCCAAGTCCTTCTCTTCGACCACCTTCCCTTGCAAGATAAGGGCAACCTACACACACACACATCAGAAACGAGAATTGAATGTGAACACATCAAACCAAGAGGATGCGTCAGAACATAAAAACTAACGGCAGTTGTGACGGCCACACAACTGGCAACACAGCGAGGATCGTAGTGGGTCACCTGACAGACCTCCCTCGTGTTCTTGATCACTGCTGGGATATCTATCACGTGGAGAGAGGTGTGGTAACATTGCCTGATGTTAAGACAGTCATGCACTCAAAAACGCTGGGTGCATGTCCATGAACTTTGTACGCATGGAACACATTTGGGTGTACAGACATGGACGTGACATTGTATGTGTTTGCACACGTTACGTACTGTTGACCTACCGTTAAACGAGAGAATACCAAGAATAGAAGTCCGCATTACTCCTCCGTTTGCTGCCACAAAACACCTAAGTAATATGCAAAACAGAAATTGCTGAGGGCAGGTCTCTCACGACGGACTGGTCCACAACTTTACTCAAATACCAATGCTAGAAATTAGTCAGACAATAAACAGTGGACTTGTCTTACATCCATCTGGTCATTTCGTTACTCACCCCGTTTTCTCCCAAATGTCCTTAGCACACTTATGTGGATCCTGAAGGAAGTCATCCTGGCGAAGTACAGTTACTGTTGTGTGTCCTATCCCCATACCACCTACAGTGTAGGACAGGACTTCACTACATCACCACTCTGTGCGTGTGTGTGTGTGTGTGTGTGTGTGTGTGGTGTGCGTGCGTCTCTCTCTCTCTCTCTCTCTCTCTGTGTGTGTGTGTGTGTGTGTGTGTGTGTGTGTGTGTGTGTGTGTGTGTGTGTGTGCACGTGTGTGGTGTGTGTGCATGTGTGTGTGGTTGTGTGCATACAATTCACACAGTAGTGCCCAATCCATTACCAATATCCCCGTGCTCTTCTATGCCATGACTCATCCAGTGTTTCATTCTTCTAGCAAAGTCTTTAGCATCTACCTTCCCTTTCAAATCACAAATCATTTGCAAGATCAACATCATCTGGTCTGTGTCATCCGTCCAATCACCCTTCTTCCATCTACGAAATTAATGATCAGCAATGATGACATATAGTTTGGACATTTTGAAATTACATGCTAACACTATACACCACACACACACACACACACACACACACACACACACACACACACACACACACTGTAGCACCGTTTCACCTGCTCCTATGCGAATCTTGCACTATATCATCATAACCCTTCGGACCCTCGGGACCGTAGGCATCTATACAGGTCTTTTTGTTGAAGAACTCGGTGGCCAGCCCTAGGGGGAGGAATGGACAACACGAACGAGTTGGGTTGTCCGTTCGGTACACCAAAGGGTTGCCTACCAAACGCGTCTCCGATAGCCTGTCCGTAAATCAGTCCCTTTATCTTGTCCACTACTTCTTCCTTCCCGAGGTGGCTCCAGCCCGGATGGTACACGTGGGGCTCGGCGACAAAAACCGCCTCTTCCTTATCAAGTTGTTGTTCTAGGACGTACAAATGCAAAATCATCAACCCGATGACCACACAACACACGCTGTTCTGGTAACAGCATTTTAAGTCTGTTCCAACCTGCCATGCTCGTTCCCTCGCTCTGTTAATAGTCGCACAGTCGAAGAAGACCAATATCTACTGCGTCATTCTTATTCAGCAAGAAAACTGTTAGGGAAATACCCTATTATTAACCGGATATCCGATTAATTATTATAACGCTAAGGTTTGGTTAGCAATATCATCCAAAATCTTTTCCTCTCCCTGCTGGAAGCCAGCAAGCTGGCTGCTCAGGCGCCAGACAATCACGTGACCAGTAATGTGACCTGCAGCCAATACCTGAGGTCTGGGGAAACAAAAGCACTTCAGTCTTTGCTACAGGTTGCCCTGTGCTCTGTGAGGTGGTCACCTTTTAGCATTGAACTGTAGACCATGTACTGGACCCAGAGAGTTGTCTTCAATCTGCAGGACTTCTACTGGACCCACTTGATTCTTCTGTAGAGAAGTACCGTTGTGTGCTTAAACAAGATGAATACACATGTACGTGCACACACACACACACACACACACACACACACACACACACACACACACACACACACACACACACACACACACACACACTCGCTTACCTTCAGGTCATACACGAGCAGTTTTCCATGTTGAGTTCCCAGAGCGAACACCAAGGGTCGCGTTGTAGACCAAACACTTGCATACAAGAAGCCACATGAAGGCTCCAGGGTGAGCAGAGGGTCCGTCTGTGCACACACAGAAGACAGCAGATGTCATACATGTCAAGAGATTCTAAAACGTGGGAGTGATCCACATATGCACAACTAACACACACCAACGAACTTCAAGGAAAGAGTAAATTCTTGCAGTGGAGTCTGTTGAACAGGTCAGGAACAGGTTGCGATGGAAAGGAGATGGGGATGTGGAGTAGACAGGGCCGTGGTGAGGTTTGAACGAGAAGGTGACAGGATTAGGGAACTGGACATCATCGACCTCATCTACACGCCGAAGTGAACAGGAAGTAACAACCATGTCAGAATGCACAAAACACAAACAAGTTCAGAGACAACGAATGAACTGTTATTGAGGAGTAATTCACAATGGATAGGACAGCTGAAGGTAAAATGTCATACATCACATGTTTGTGACCGGAAAAGATTGATCAACACAAACCTCGTCCACTCCATGGATGGAACAAGAATGGACTCAATAAGCACTTACTCATTGGTGTTGCTTCTGGAAAATGAGAGTTCAGACTACACTTGAAAATTCCACCATTTTCGCCACCAACTACAAAAAGGTTTTTGTCCTCCAGGGAAAATCCCAGACACGTTGCTATGACAATGTGACAGAATCATTATCCTGACATACATGTAGTGCTGTCAAAGGTGGTCTCTACTCATGTACCTCCAATTTCAGTTTGCTTGTGTGAAGTATCCATCTTCCTCAAGCTAACTTCGTGTTGCACCTGGAATCCCATGACAAGCTGAAGCTGCTTGTTGAACTGCGACAACTGCCAGATCAGCACTTTGCCATCTGTACCCAAACTCATCAACTAGAGAGAGAGCAGAGACTACATAACATACATGGAACGGTCCTCGGAGTTTAATCCCATTCTACACGCGTGAATATCACCATGTAAGGATTGATAGACATAAGACAATATCACTGTTAATGGTACCTACTGAGATTAATGAATCAGTATTAACAATTGTGTAACTTGCAAATGCTAATCTGTTGCAATATCACTAAACATCACTGATTAGTAACAATTGAATGATAATTAATTAATTAATTAATATCGTTGATATTTAAAAATACCGTTCAAACGAATCACTATACTGTTTATGTCTTTGGATACAACCAAGTGAGCACAAGCAAGGTTTCCTTACATTGAATTGCAGTTTCTTCGATTGTGTGTCTTCGATCCATGTCACTCGGGAGACCGGCTCATGATGGCCATTGTGGCAGAGGCCGGAATGAGCCACCAGCTGGTCAGTGTCTGACGCAATGCTCCACACACACACCTCCCCTACCACAGGCACAGGGATCAGGCTGAAATATGTGTGATCAGCAAGTGCATACAAACAATACACCGAGGAAACACACACACACACAATACACACACACACACACACACACACACACACACACACACACACACACACACACACACACACACACACACACCACATACACACACACACACACACCACAAACACACACACACACACACACACACACACACACACACATACAGTTACAGCATGTCCTTGCTTACAAACCGCTGAATGTTCCCGATGCCAACAGAGCAGGCTGAGTCGGATGACAAGCTACTGACATGGCACAACTAGGAGATTCGATGGACACAGAGGCCTTGCTGGGATCCAGACCTCGCTGCTCCAGGAGCCAGACACACACGTGGCCCGCATGGGTGCACCAGCTCTGGTGGTCAACATGTCCGAAGCTAGCGAGTTGGTAGTCAAAGTCAACATGACGAACAGACACGGGGTACGGTCCTGGGTGTATTGAAGATGACAGTACTGGCTGTCACACACAGGACACCATGCCATTGAGGAACGAGGTACAGAGGTGGTCCAGGATCATTCGATGTACACACACAGTGTACCCAGGTATCAGAAAACCTGATGCACACACTGCACGTACAAAAGAAACTTCCTCACACAAAGACAACAGGTACGACAAACACAAACGAAGCTTTGGAGGATACGAGACAGCTAGGGCGGACCCTGTGGAGTTCCAGCTCACATCTGTGGCACAGTACTGTACAAGCAGAGAGGGACGAAACCAGTGTGTTATAACACCAGCAGGTGCATCTCTACCAGGGGTCACTATTGGGGAATTTGATCATAATTGTTCACCTTGTTATCTAACATCTGCTTGTCAGCTAGCCTATGAATGCAGGAAACCATGGGAACAGGCTCCTCCCACAATACATCATAGTCTTCAAATGCTCGACTCTCGACATTTCTGATCAGCTGAGTGCACACGGCCTCTTCCACTCGCCTCAGGAATGCCAGCAGAGACTGCAGTATGAATATACAAGATTATACAATGTTATACAAGGCTATACAAGCTTATGCAAGGTTATACAAGGTCATGCAAACTATATCAGGTCATTTAAGTTTACACCAGGGGTTCTCTTCAGAATTTTGTTACAATAACACTATAATGCTTCGAAACTTTGGACAGCGAGTTTAATTAACAACAGGTCAAGTTGTAAAACTGGTTAGGCCTAACGAGCGAGCTATGGATGAATGTAGGACTGGAGAGGCCTGACGAGCAACCTATGGATGAATGTAGGGCTGCACGCGTGGATGTTAGTACACGCACGGGTTCATCACACTCCGCCAGTTCAAACTCGCGAGGTTCGGTTGATGTTGTCTGTGAAGCAACGTCTACAGTGAGCGAATACTGAACTTCAGCTTCGTAGGTCAGTATTTCGCTGGTCTGAGTGGATGCCTCTCTCGTCTCTCTGCAGAACAACAAGAAGCTAGCTTAAAAACTAGGAGTGGTGAAACTTTGTAGGTAATCTATCAACACACACCTGTCCTTCTTCCAACAGGACTGAAATGAAGCAGTTTCAAACGTTTCGTCTTGAAACATTCGTGTAAGACCAAGGGTGACACAGCCAGATGTGTTCTGCAGTGAACAGCTTGGCAACCGTTAGGGAGGGGAATACCCCATTGTTCCGGCCTACTCCTAGTCTCGCGTATCCAGACCATCACTGCCGCCTCCTCGGCTGGTTGGGTCTGGCTAAGAGAGACCAGCTTACCTCAGAAAGATTTCCGGAACAAGAAAAGTAGTTGAACGTGCGCAGAGAAAATGGCTGACCAATCGAAGAAGACTAATCCTCAGCCGTTCAACACAGCTCTTTTTGGAAGCAGTGGACTGACCTTTGACTTAGATAATCCATCAATGATATCTCCCGTTTCCATTGGACCTGCCAAAAAAGTGGAAGATCCATCGCAGTCTTCTGGTTCGACTCCAACCCCTCCGGGTCGACAGTCACCAAGTATGGCCTCTAAGAGTGCCTCTAAAGTCCAATCCACGACACCCACACCAGTGGGGCTTTTTCAGAGCCCAAGTCCGTCTACCTTCGAGGTATCTCACTCTCGTCCTCCCGTCACTCAAACACCAGCGGTATCTGGTGAGCCTGAGCTGGAAGTGGTTTCACTGGGCTCTTCACCGGTGTCCTCCGACCCTCCCCTCATCCAGAGCTCAGCGACTACACTCCCGGCCATGTTGGATCCTCCCCCACCGCCCCCTCACTCCTCCACCTCCCCGCCCCTGTCTACCGAAACCCACGTGCTCCAACCACCGGTGGACTCTGTACCTCCAGCATCCCTACAAGGAAGTGAATCCAGGGATGAAAGCAACCCTTATCGCTTGTCAGCTCGTCCAATGGGTCGTCCTGCTCAACCAATAGGACCCACTCCCCAGCCGACATTTGTCGGAGGAGGAATAATCCCTCCACCACCCATGTCCACTGGAATATCTCCCCCAACAAGTACCCATGCATCGCCTCCAACTCAAGGGTATTCCCCCATAATGCCCCCACCCACATCTGGAGGATATCAGACGTTGCCATCACAAACAACCCCACCCACCTACTACTCGGCAACAAAAGGTGTGTACACACCGATCAGACCTCATTGGTTCTTCCTACGGAAAGGAGACTATTATTGGATGCCTTTCACTCAAATCGACTCCAGTAGGTTAGAGCAGCTGTATCAGAAGCAGCTGACGGGGTCTCTCCCTACTGATGCTACTGTGACCACAGACGGAGGGAGGTACGATGTGTTCTTCATGCAGAGGAGGAGAAGGGCTGTCTACTGGGAGGAGGGGGAGTCGCAGGTGAGGCGCTGTACCTGGTTTTACCGAGGGGACTCGGACCGGTGGTACATGCCGTATGAGGAAGAACTGGCCGCAAGACTCGAGGTGTGTTCAGTCCCAGATTCTCCCGCGTTTAGTGCTTGTTATGTTGACCTTTTGATGTATCTGTGTACATACGTATACTGTGGAACCTCTCTATAAAGGACAATTTGGGACCAGGTAATTTGTCCACTGTAAATAGGTTGTCCACTCATCAGAGGTGGAAAATGTATTAGCACTATAGGAAAATCTACTTTTGGTGCCTTACAGAGTGTCCTTTGTAGGGAGGTAATTTCTATTGTGTCCTTTATTGGGAGAGTCCTTTAATAGAGGTTCCACTGTATCTCTGGTAGTCCAGTATGTGTTCCACCCTGTGTACATGTCCCATACACTGACTCCTCCACTGTGTACAGTACATGTGTACAGATTTCATCTGTTCGCTCACTGCGCTGTTTGTAGGAGGAATACCACGTTGGGGTCACTCAGAGCATGTGGAACAGGCGGATTCCCCTCGTCAACAATGAAGTGATAGTGATGCACTCGGCTACCTCTTTTGTTCACTACCCACCACCACCTTCAGGACAACCGATTGATATTGATGAACAGTACACCAGACCTAAGGCAGTCCAGAGAGAATTTTCAGAAGCGGATCAAGTCAGCCAAGGTGTGTGTGTGTGTGTGTGTGTGTGTGTGTGTGTGTGTGTGTGTGTCTGTGTGTCTGTGTCTGTTTGTATGTGCATGACTACATTTTCCCCTGTACATACATGCATATGTTACGTTAGTATACAGTTTTGTATGCTGTTCTCATTTCTAGTATTCTCCCTTCTTTTCAGGTGAACAAAGTCGTGTTGACCACCTCATATTCGTCATCCACGGCATTGGACCCTTCCATGATCTCAACTTCAGGAGTATTGTGGACTGTGGTGAGTGTAGGTGTGTGTGTACTGTGGTGAGTGTAGTGTGTGTAGGTGTGTGTGGACTGTGGTGAGTGTAGGTGTGTGTGTACTGTGGTGAGTGTAGGTGTGTGTAGGTGTGTGTGGACTGTGGTGAGTGTAGGTGTGTGTGTACTGTGGTGAGTGTAGTGTGTGTAGGTGTGTGTGGACTGTGGTGAGTGTAGGTGTGTGTGTACTGTGGTGAGTGTAGGTGTGTGTAGGTGTGTGTGGACTGTGGTGAGTGTAGGTGTGTGTGTACTGTGGTGAGTGTAGTGTGTGTAGGTGTGTGTGGACTGTGATGAGTGTAGGTGTGTGTGTACTGTGGTGAGTGTAGGTGTGTGTAGGTGTGTGTGGACTGTGGTGAGTGTAGGTGTGTGTGTACTGTGGTGAGTGTAGTGTGTGTGTGTACTGTGGTGAGTGTAGGTGTGTGTAGGTGTGTGTGGACTGTGGTGAGTGTAGGTGTGTGTGGACTGTGGTGAGTGTAGGTGGTGTGTACTGTGGTGAGTGTAGGTGTGTGAATGTGAAATGTGTGTACATACGTACATGGTCCCCTAATGTTTTCCACACAAAATTTTTCCTTTATGAGATGTTTTGCTGGTGTGGGATTCTCAATTTTCTCAGTCGACGACTTCAGAGAAGTGGCACAGCTGATGATACAGACACATCGGTTTCAGAAGCAAGCCCCTCGGGATGGTGACGATGGGGGAAGGGTGGAGTTCCTCCCCATTCACTGGCATGCTGCTCTCCATAGCGACAGCCAAGATGGTGGACTAGGAGTTGACAAGTTAGTGAAGACATTATTGTACATGTGTCATCACAAGTGTGTTTATACACACATGTACGTGCATATTGCACACACACACACACACACACACACACACACACACACACACACACGTACACACACACACACACACACACATACGCAAACACATGCACACACACACACACACACACACACACACACACACCTACGTATTTTATTTGTTAGTGTGATATATGTACATACATATCCATGGTAACTGACCTTCATTCCATGTGACGTGTGTAGGCAGCTGCAGCCGGTCACCCTGAAGAGTATCAAGAGACTGAGAGACTTCACCAATGAGACCCTCCTCGACATCCTGTACTACACCAGCCCGGTGTATGCCCAGGTCAGAGTGCACACCAACCACACCCACTGTACACCAACCACACCCACTGTACACCAACCACACCCACTGTACATTAACCACACCCACTGTACACCAAACACACCCACTGTACACTAACCACACCCACTGTACACCAACCACACCCACTGTACACTAACCACACCCACTGTACACCAACCACACCCACTGTACACTAACCACACCCACTGTACACCAAACACACCCACTTTTCATATCCCAATCCTCGTTTTGACTTCACTGTTGTTAGATGTCAGTGTTTGTTGTCTCTCCTCGTCTGTCTGTAGACTATAATATCTCAAGTTTCTGCTGAAATGAACCGACTCTATGACCTCTTCATCAAACGAAATCCTTCTTTCAGTGGAGGTGTGTCTGTGCTGGGACACTCCCTCGGGTCGTGCATTGCATTTGACATTCTAGTTCATCAGGTGTGTGTGTGTGTGTGTGTGTGTGTGTGTGTGTGTGTGTGTGCGTGTGCATGTGTGTGCGTGTGCGTGTGTGTGTGTACGTGTGCGTGTGCGTGTATGTGTGTGTGTGTGTGTGTGTGTGTGTGTGTGTGTGTGTGTGTGTGTGTGTGTATGTCTGGGTGTGTGTGCGTGTGTGTGTGTGTGTGTGTGTGTGTGTGTGTGTGTGTGTGTGTGTGTGTGTGTGTGTGTCTGTGTGTGTGTGTGTGTGTGTGTGTGTGTGTGTGTGTGTGTGTGTGTGTGTGTGTATGTACCATTCACATTTGCCTGTCTCATATTATACATGCATCACTTCCTTCCTGTCTCAGGGTCTTGAAAGATGTGAAGAAGACAAGCCGTCAGCGGAGGAAGAGGATCAAGAGGAGTTGCCTTTACTGGAGACTGTTCTCTCGGACATGGGTTTAGCGGAGCAATTGGCTGCCTTCAAGAAGGAGCAGATTGACTATGAAAGTCTGGTGAGTATCACATGATTGTCATGTGACAACTTACCCAATGGCCCACTCACACCAGTATAATACGGACACATCTTTCATTGCTACAGTACATTGTATTGCTGCAGTACATTGTATTATTTTGTTTATAGTCTTGTTTGGAGCCTTTCTGTAGTAGTGGTGTCTGTGTTGGCTGTCATGTGACTGCCTTGTGTTTATCATGTGACTGTCAGGTGATGCTGTCTTCTGAGGACTTGAAGGAGTTGGGCATACCAATGGGACCTCGAAAGAAGATAGTGGAGCTAATAGCCAGAGAGAAGGATAACGTGGATAGGATAAAGGTTGGCTCCTCAGGAGGAGCTCTACCTGGTAGTGCTGTTCATTATGTTGATATCGTTGCTTTAGAAAAAGTTGAAGAAGAAAAAAGAAGAACTGAGTGAAAGAAGTACAAAGGAACAGCAGCAGAAGGAGGTGATAGCATCGTTGGAGCAGTCCGGTTTAAAGATGGTCCCTTACTCAGTAAGCAGAGGCCGGCTGACAGGGACAGGACAGAGCTACGTTGACTACCCGAAACTCAACTTCACTCCAGAAAACCTGTTTGCTGTTGGTTCTCCGATAGCTCTCTTCCTGACTGTGAGGTGTGTGGTGTGTGTTGTGTGGTCAGAGGTGTGTGTTGTGTGGTCAGAGGTGTGTGGTGTGTGGTGCTGTGCTCCCCACTGACACTACATGTCACCTGGACACACACTCAAGCTCACATGACCACTACCTGTTGCTGTGCTTGCCCTAATTGTACAGAGGTGTTGATGCCATCGGCCCAGACTTCATGCTACCAACATGTGAACATTTCTTCAACATCTTCCATCCCGTAAGTGTCCTAGCAACCCTACATGTGTCGGGTAACAGTGCTGTATGTACAGTGATGAACTGTGAGAACTGATGTAAGAAGTATGCATGCATGCATGCATGTATACACATATGCATGCGTGTATGTATGTATGCATGTACTTATGTATTTGCTTACGTATGTATGTATGCATGTATGTATATACATATGTATGCTTGTATGTACGTATGTACACATGCATGTGGACATGTATGTATGTATGTATGTATATTCCTCGTCTGGTGAATAGTCTGTGCTGGTTGGTAGACAATACATGTGGTACTATGCCTTCCTGTGTTCACACTGTGTTCTGTTGTGCTGCAGTATGATCCGGTAGCTTACAGGATTGAGCCTCTCGTGGACATGAGCTCTGCTGAAGTGAAGCCAGTTCTACTCCCTCATCACAAAGGAAGGAAGAGGTTCCACTTAGGTGTGTGTGTGTGTGTGTGTGTGTGTGTGTGTGTGTGTGTGTGTGTGTGTGTGTGTGTGTGTGTGTGTGTTGTGTGTGTGTGGGTGTGGGTGTGGGTGTGTGTGGGTGTGCATGTGTGTGTGTATGTATGCACACAGTGTGGTAAATCTTTCTTACTGTTATTCTCAGAACTATATGACAATCTCGGTAAAATGAGTGCTACTCTAAAGGAGAATATAGTGTCTGGTATGAAGAACATGTGGGAGTCTCTGAGCGAGTTTGCCCGCAGTCACACCACTGGAGCAACGGGGCTGCCGCAAGAACAGCCAGACACGCCCACTGAACCCAGTCCATCGAGGGAAGACACACCAGAAGGTATAATACCATGTGTGAGGGTATGGTACCCTGGACTGTGTGTACAACATGTACACAAGTGATTTATTGAACCAATCAGTGACTTCTCCATTCACAGTGTTGTGTGTGCAATTTCTTCAGTTTGTGTTGAAGAGATGGCCTATCTCGTTGGGGGTAAACTGAACAAAGGACGGAGAATCGACCATGTGCTGCAAGAGAAGCCTATTGAAAAGCTGAACGAGTACCTCTTTGCTCTCAGTAGTCATCTAACGTACTGGTGAGTTTTAAATTGGGAATGGAAGTGGAAACCTGGCATCACCATGGTAACCCTTCAAATCCACACAGGCGATCTGAAGACACAGCTTTGTTCGTGTTGAAGCAAGCTTACAAGGAGTCCAGTCCTCAGCTCATCAAATCATAGCTTGTCACACAAACCACACATTGCCGCTATTGAAAAATTCATTTTCTTTACCTCTTGTCACAGATGTTAGAGTATTACTTATTATGTATGTGTAATAGCGATAATTTAATTAGGGTTAATTTCTTACCTGGAATTGGAGATTGATCAGTTCTGAGCACAACAGTGTTCATTTAACTTCTATCCAATTATAATTTTATTTGCTCCATTTATATGTTTATAGAAATCAATGCACTTCCAGAATAATAAGTTAATTAAAATTAAGGTATCCAATTTATTTACATTTTCCATTTCATGTGTCATATATATTTTGCATGTTATGCATTATAACACATAAATAGGTGGGTGTACTTCATATAATGTGAAAACTGTTGGCAGCAAATAAAAGAACAGTGATTAAATTAATGATTGCTAGGATTACAATCTCAATTATAATTCATCACAATCTCCTAGATTTCCGTGTCCGCACTGCCTTCTTAGTTCCCGTGACTGATCCGACCTTTGCACTCTTCAAGATACGACTGTATTGACCCTTTAGCTTCATCTTCTTTCTGTAAAAACAACAACAACAACACCTTATCACCAGTTTCAAATCATGTCTGTTGAGCTAATCTTCAAGAACTTCAACTTACTTCAACTTGTACAATGTCATGTATGACAAAAGATCAATAATTGCATGTTACAATGTGCAATCCAATAACTCCTCCCACTCCACAGTATACACACAGTATACAATTAATGAACATGTAGTATACAATTAATATACCTGGAATATACGATTAATATACAAGCAGTATACAATTGATATACAAGTAGTATACAATTAATATACAAGCAGTATACAATTAATATACAAACAGTATACAAAATTACCTTCTATTCAGCTTCTGTCTGTCCAGAGGAAGGTAGGCATACGGGTCAACTCCTTTCTTCTTCAAGTCTCCACCAGCTCTCTTGGCCTTGAATCTCTCCCCAGTTTCTCCAGTCCTCTTCTTGTTGGATACCACTCTATGAATACCTCTGCCACCCCCTGACAGAACACACACACAGTACATCAACCATCACTGCTACGTTGATCAAGCCCCTACCACTGTACCACTGGACACACACCTTGGTATCTTGGTTCATTAGCTGTTACATCGCTCTCCACTTTGGTACCATGACTATCAATAGATTGTTTGTCTAACTCCATAGCCTCTTCTACAAAAGAAATACAAACCATCATCTCTCCACCATCCATCACTCACGCATTATCCCTCCACCATCATCACTCGCAAATCATCTCTCCACCATCCATCACTCGCAAATCATCCCTCCACCATCCATCACTGCACGTCATCCCTCCAACATCCCTCCAACATCCCTCCACCATCACTCACACACCACCCTTCCACCATCACTCACACACCACCCTTCCACCATCACTCACACACCATCCCTCCACCATCACTCACACACCATCCCTCCACCATCACTCACACACCACCCTTCCACCATCACTCACACACCATCCCTCCACCATCACTCACACACCACCCCTCCACCATCACCAGGGTACATCTCACACTCCACTTTGCTCACTCTCTCCCACCCCCACACCCTTCTGCTCACTGACCTGTTAGGGGATCTCCCTGGTCCACTGTCTTCTTCTCTTCATCTTCAATAACCAGCCTGCCGTCCTCAGCGGTGACAAAACTTGCTGGTCGCTTCCTCTTTCCCTGACCTAGTGCTGGGTTGGTACCTGTGAATGTGAGAGACACTAAACCTGACTCCATGTCTAGTCTGGCTACCCGAGACTACCCCACAAGTCCCCCAGAGCACACTCAATAAAAAGGTCTTCTCACTCAAGATCTTCTTCACAACAGTTCTGTCCAGGAGATCAACTGGTTCGTCATCTTCTTGTATCCATGTTTGCCTTCTGTGTGTCTTCTTTCCAGCTTCATAAGGATCTGTGTTCTTCTCCTCTTCACTGGAAGAATCACTTGGAAAAGATGACATTTGCTTTCTTTTCTTTGAAGGCACAGATCCCTCTGACTCCTCCTCCTAATAATAACAGGGTTGTACCACACCAAGTACAATATTACACAATACCAAGTAGTTGGAACACACTTTATAGGCTTCATATTCCTCCCTTCGTTGACGCTTCTTTCTTTCTGCCATTTTGTGGGTGTGAACAATGAACTTCCTGTGCTCTTTGGGAGCAGCATCGTACACTGCATCATATCCGACTTTTCTGATGAGTTTTTCAAAAGTGTACCTCGATTTAAGCCTGAAGTGGTTTCTCCCGTCCCCACTCCAATTACATAAATTTCGAACCTGGGACAACAAATAGGCAAATTGGATACTGAACATGACCAGTTACCACAAAAATGCACACACCAATTTTTCCAGATGTTGGATCAATTCCTCTGTGGGTAAAACCCCGATAATTACTTTAACAAAGGTCATGGCTGCCTTGACAACCTCCCTGCTCTTGGCTCTTAGCAACAGGGTAACATTAGATAACAAACTATTGACCAACTCACTTCCCAGCAGATCTGTGCAATGTATGGGAAAGATATACAGTTGTATGTGTTATGGGTGTATGTGTGAGTGTGTACATGGGTGTATGTGCGAGTGTGTACATGGGTGTATGTGTGAATGTGTACATGGGTGTATGTGTGTGTGTACATGGGTGTATGTGTGAGTGCCTACACATGTGCATACATTGGTACATACATGTGTTCATGATCATGTATTTGTGTGTGTAATAACACGAGTTCGACAATTTCCTGCTCACCATGGAACTCATGAACAAGTCTTGTAAGGGCAACAATGGTAGCCGACACCAAGTGGGGAGACCCAGCCAAACCAGCTAACACACTGGACAAGAAACAAGTGATGGAATCTGAACAAATGACATGCGAAGAGGGAGGGAGGGAGGGAGGGGGAGAGAGAGAGAGAAAGAGAGAGAGAGAGAGAGAGAGAGAGAGAGAGAGAGAGAGAGAGAGAGAACATGACAGTTAGTGTTGAGCTGGGAGGGCTGAAAAGGATTACCTTCTGAAGTCCTGTCTGAGCACTTTATGGTGGCAAAGCCCATCTTCACGATAAGCTGACTGGACATGGCTCTTGTTCTTTCATTGGTCTCCTTCAAACCAAGCAGGACCTCTGGGAGGATGGCCAACAGAAAGTTGTTTGGATCACTTTTGAGAGAGTCCACAACTCTCACCAGACACCTCAACCTCGGCTGGAAGAGAACAAAATTCATAAAATAATAATTGTTACTCACCAGGCACACAAGTATGCATGTACATACTATATATTCATCATCCATCTACACAGGCCATATATAGTGGCACACACGCACGCATGCACAGACACACACACACACACACACAGTCACACAGTCACACACACACACACACACACACACATACACACACACACACACACACACACACACACACACACACACACACACACACACCTTCTTAGCCCCAGGAGTGACATTCTCCCAGTTATCCACTAAGGCCTTTTGTACGTCTTGTGCATGTTCTTCCACGAACTGCTGACAGGATGGTGAGTCCAGAGACAAGAGGCTACCAATCATGCTGTATCCCTTCTTTTGGCTTCTACCGTCAGTGCTTCTGAGAAGTGGGTGTGTCAAGCTGTACAGCCGCTCAATACAGTGAGAAGGGAGGCGTGAGAGGAGCCCCAGTGCAAGGTCAGCTACATGATTCCTGAAAAACAAGTGCATGGAATCAATGTATGATACATTTATAATATAATATAATATATAATATTAATATCTGTATAAATACGTAGATGTACAGCCCGAGATGTATAACACTACACACAGCATGTTCTCCCATGTGCTCCCTCTGGATATGCTACAGACGTCATATTGACCGGCCATAGAAGTTCCATATATGGTCAATACTGCTTCCTTAGTATCCATATGACCACTTCCTCTCTTGTGACATACTACACTACCACTTCCTCTCTTGTGACATACTACACTACCACTTCCTCCCTTGTGACATACTACACTACCACTTCCTCTCTTGTGACATACTACACTACCACTTCCTCTCTTGTGACATACTACACTACCACTTCCTCTCTTGTGACATACTACACTACCACTTCCTCTCTTGTGACACAGAAAACCTAAAATGCACAATAGTGGCACTTCCTGTCCACCACATTCTCAGCTCCACTCACATGGTGCTGACAGACAGGTCCTCCAGCTGCATCAAGGACAGGGCTTTGGAGAAGAAGGTCTCCAGAAGAGGAACATCGCTCACAGAGGCATACATCTTGATGCACTCCAAGAGGTACACTCGTGTGTCTTCCCCTTCGCCAGACTCCAAAGTGTAGAGGTTGAACAAAATGGGAAGGTAGTTCTTGGCAAACGACGCCACAAGTGCTGTATCCTCAGCTAGCGAGGGAGAGGAGGATGGGAATTGATAATCAACTTAACCTGTATCGACCCACATCAAACACTCACTGTGTCCCCTAGTGGTCTCAATGAGGTTACACAGCGCCCTGCACACAGTTCTTCTCCTTGGAGGACGATCTTTTAGAACAGATCCTAATATCCGTGCCACTGATCTGAAGGACTGCAAACAAAATGACCAACATGTACTTCAGCTGTTGGTATTGGGCCAGAACGTTCATTGTAACAAACACGAAGTGATTTATGCAATTTATTCTACACACACACATGCACACACACACACACACACATGCACACACACACGTGCGCGCACACACACACACACACACACACACGCACACACACACACACACACACACACACACACACACGCACACACACACACACACACACACACACACACACGCAAGCACACACACACACACACACACACACACACACACACACGCACGCACGCACATACACACACACACACACACACACACACACACACACACACACACACACACACACACACACTGAGCCCCAACCTCTTGGAGGTCAGTAGGGAAGGTACAAAATCCTGGAAGAATGTCCCAAAGTTGAGTCTCTAAAGTGTACAAGAGCTTTTCCTCCAAAGGCCTCTTTGCTTCTCGAAGAACGTTAGCTTGTGATAGAAGATATGGCCACTGTAAACCAACTCTATTACCATGACAACAGTAAACTACCTTTCTGTGATAGTCTATCAGCTAGAGGCATCAACACTTCAACAAAATACTTCAATTCAGTGTTTCTGACGTGTTCTCGTAAAAGTGGGAGGATCCAGCTCTTGGGGAATGTGTAGGGCATACTAGGCAGTAGAGAGATAGCACAAGATACTAGCAAGTGACCCAAACTCACAAATGAAATGAAATCAGACTTGGACACTTACTCATCTACATCCAACTGCAATGGCACAGCCGATAGCACCACCCTGCGGAGAGAGGGGGGAGGAATTGAAGTGACCCATGTGTGTGTCTATATCATATAGTCTAGATACCTACCGTGGGCCCATGGTTTCTATAGCAACAGCAAAAGCAGATTCCAGTTCACCAGGGAAAGTGAAATTCGGTAAATCTCTCAATTCTGATAAAGACACAAGACTCTGGGTTGAAGGAGAGGGGCGAAGGAAGGCTCTGAACGAACAAGACAATGAAATCACCACCTAGTACTAGTACCACTGGGCTGGCAGGTACCTTGGTCATGAACTGTTGACACTGTCCTCGTCCAAGAAGAAGGTAGAAGCTCTTCAGGATATCGAACACACAAGGCCAAACTGAATGGAATCTGTACTTGAGACCACCTTCAACACACCTGCAGTTGCCATGGTTATATGATAGGCAAGAATAATAATATCAACTGTCGCTTCCTTAGCTTCCAGTAATTCTATTGAGAAGTAATTAAATAGCCAACAGACCTGAACAATCTCTCAGCAGTAGAGGACCTCGTCTTTACAAGATTTGGGCTAATTTCACTTGAAGGGCTAAAGCACTCACGGAGGAGACCCTACAAAACACACCATTGGAGCTAACATACTACACAGGAGAGCTTGATGTGCTTAAGGTGCCTGTGTGCTTGAAGTGCTTGTGTATTTTGGATCATACCTACGTATTTCACTCACTGTCATTGTGTTTGCTGAAGCCATGGCAACAGATGGCTTGTTGGCAAGGAGACACTCCATGCAGCATTTGAAGAAATTTGGCAAATGTGCAAAGCACAAGGCGGAGTCACTGCGGTACAGCCTGAGATGAGCAGACCTCATGACTTCAACCCAAACCTCCAGCATCCGAGCATCCACCAGTGAGGGCTTGTAGCTGTACAACGCCTACAGAGGTTTAGCAACAATAAAGCATGCATTGTCGGGAATGTACACATGAGCGAGAGAACACATGGGTCAATTATAAAGAGCAGACATCACTAGGGGTGTTTAATTAGTGGTTAAGATATGGGCACAAGGGCAGTATGACATATAGAATACCAAGTCCCAAGGGTGAGTGTATTTTATGTCATACTGCCCGAGTGTCCATGTCTTAACCAGTATAGCATCCGTTGCTAACGCTTTATACATTATAAAATTGCTGTATAATAGTACTGTTTCTATGGTAACGGATGCTATTACACAATACCAAACCCTGACCCAACCAACCCCCAAACCAAAGGATGAAGTGCTAACATATCCCCAGGAGGGTCTGTTCTCTACAGTTGAGTAGATAATGTCAGTCTTCTCACCGATATCAACTGTCCGTTCATCTCGGGCGTCAAACCATCAGGACCACTGACTGACGTGAAGAGACCATTCAGTGCTTGAAGGCCGGCTGATTTCATTTCCTAGCATAACAGTCAAACATAAACAACAACAACAACAAACAAACAACACAATTGCAATAACATACAGAGCTTGACAAGGTCATCTGCTTCAGTATGAGCTCACACAACACCTTGATGCACTGCGGTGAAGCAAAAGCAGAGAACACAGGAAGTGTTGCGCAATTTCTACCGGAACTTACGCAACTTTCCCCACACATTATGCAATGCTATCAGATTGAAAGCATACAACGGTCAGATTCAGTCAGCTGCTGCTCACTTGAGGAGGGAAGTTTGCCAAACATTCTTTGAGCACCCCAAGAAGACAGAGGGTCCCAAACTCCTTCCCTGATCCTCCCTCCACTTGTTCCAAGATGAAATCTCTCACAGTCGTATGAGCAGGATGGAAGGAGTGCAGTGGGTGGAGCTCTGGCTTGAAGGACAGGCCTGCCTGTGGACCACCTTCCCTCAGGAGAGATACAACACCTCTTCTAGCAGTCTTCCGAACCTTTTGGAGGAGTAAGCAAGAAAACTAAATTAGGTTTTATGTTATGTACACTCACTTCAGTACAGTCTACAATGATGGGGAGATCTCAACATGTGGGTAGATTATAGAGGTCCACTCAGTACAGTCTACAAAGATGGGGAGATCTCAACATGTGGGTAGATTATAGAGGTCCACTCAGTACAGTCTACAATGATGGGGAGATCTCAACATGTGGGTAAATTATAGAGGTTCACTCAGTACAGTCTACAATGATGGGGAGATCTCAACATGTGGGTAGATTATAGAGGTTCACTCAGTACAGTCGACAGTGATGGGGTAGATTATAGAGGTCCACTCAGGACTGTGTAAGGTGATGTGGAGATTACTCCCACACACAGTCAGGAAACTATGCATGTACATACATACCACTATGGAGAGACTGAGGTGGATGTGCAGGGAATGTACGTATTACAGAGGTAGCATCCAAACAAGATGGCCGACTTCGGTGCATACCTTGGGCTCCGAGTGCATAGTAAAGGTCAACAGAATGCGCAGCAGTGATTGGATGGACAGTTGACCCCAAACAAGGGAAGCTTGGGCAAGAAGAATCACAAACAGAGACTTCAGGAGCTTTGAAAGAAAATAGAAGAATCCTAAAATGACCACCAGGAACTGATCACACAACAAGGGTTTTCTCACTGAAGTCAACAAATCAAGATTGGCTGATTCGCTGTATTCCACCAGTTTATCCGTGAAAATTTTAGCAAATGAAGAAAATTTGGATTTGAATACTGCAGACTGTACTCTGAATAAATGAAGAAGACAGTTGGTCTACTATCACTACATGTGGGCTTATGTGTGAGGTGTGTGTGTGTGTGCACGCGCGCATGTGTGTGTGTGTGTGTGTGTGCGTGAGAGTGTGCATGTGTTCGCTTTACACACTAACTTTGGTGTAATCAGTTCCAACAAATATGCCAGAGAAAAGGCTGTTTCCTCATCTTCAGCAGACTCCAGTGCTGACAACTGAAGGCAGCAACAATTATGACACATAATAATACGACAAACACACAATAAATAAGAAACACACCAAAAGACAGAAATATTCTGTTTCTATTTCTTCTCCATCTTTTGACTTGATAACTTCGGAAATGGCTGCAAGTGTGGCTAGAACATTCTGGTGTTTCACAGAAGGGTTCTTCCAGAGTTTCCTGACAGACCCAAACACAGGATGAGCCGTCTCCACCAAGCTGTACACACTGCTGGTTGTAATGGCGGTACTGGTGGTGCCAAGACTCTCTCCCTCGAATTCACTATGCTCAGAAAGTTCTAAACTTGACTGCCCCCTGTCGTGTAATGCCAGAGCTTGTGAGGTGAGGGGGAGTCCCTTAGAACCACTTATAAGATGGCTACCAAATTGTCCCTTGGCAGCATTTCTGTGCTTTTTGGACTCGGGATTACTGCTGCTGCTCTTGCCTTTCACCCACCTTTTACCCTTCGAGGCTCCCTTCACGCGGACACGATCCTTCCCCATGTTCTACCAATCAGTTACTGTACACGTACACAGAACGAACTGAATTTTACTGAAACGAGTAAGCACACATTCGATTCACGTGAATCCTGCTATCGTAGCCTACTTGATGTTAACCTCAATTCAGTGGAGCCTGTACATTGAATGCAGAGCGGGCGACTATAGGCTCAGCTGGGAAAATTTAGACTACACTGACAACACGTGGTCTTCAGCGGTGCCCTTTGATCCACCTATTCGAAGAAAATGGCGACTGTATTGCTTCGGTTCTTGAGTATTACTTGCAGAAGTGGTTGTAAATCGCTTCAAAGATCAGGATTTAGTTCCGTTACGAAAAGAATGTTTGCCGTACGTTCAATATTCGTGTCAAAAACTGTAGATACCGCGTTAGTGCAAGTTTGGACAGTTCAAAAGCGAAACTTTTCTGCTAATGGCAATGGAGATGATTCCAACTGCCTCTCGACTTCTGAACGGGGTGGAGATACTAGGAGTGACTTGAAAACTCTCTGTCCGGGATGTGGTGCTTGGCTGCAGTCAGATGACCCTCTTCAAACCGGTTACATCCTGCCTCACAAACTGGAAGGGAACTCTCTCAGTGGTACTCCAACTCGGAGCAACACTAACTGGAAGGAAGTGGTGTCTGTGGAAGATGAAGGAGTACAGGACACAAAAGAACAGACTGGAGACAGATCCTCCCTCATATGCCAGCGCTGCTTCAACCTCAAGCACTACAATAGAGCGGTCGGTGCCTGTGTACCCGAAGAGAACTACTTGCAACACTTAGAGCATCTCAGGAACAAGCGTGCCTTGATCCTCCTTGTAATCGATGTCCTTGATTTCCCAGCTAGCCTCTTCCCCGATCTACATTTGCTCATTCCTCCCAGCACCCCCATAATCATTGTTGCCAACAAGACAGACCTGCTTCCAGTCAGAGGTGCACAGAGTGTGCTCGGTAAATTGAGAGACTACATTTTAAGAACGTCTAAAGAAACCAGTCTTTGTGGGTGTTTTGTGAAAGATGTTCACTTTGTCTGTGCCAAGACTGGAGAGAATGTAGACAGTTTGTCAGAAGAGGTGATTCGATTCTGGGGTAACAGAGGAGATGTATACCTGCTTGGATGTACAAATGTCGGTAAATCGTCCCTGTTCACAAAGCTTTTAGTTACTCTCTGTGGTTTGGAACCCGGTTTCCAAAAAAACAGAATGGGTACAGAGGTCCTCAGTCCCTGTCCAACCGTATCCCCCCTCCCTAGCACCACACTAGGAGTGCTCAGCTACCCCATCATGTCCATGGGGAAGAGACGTAGGCTTACTGTCCGGCAGTTGAGAAATAAACACCATGTTGATGAGAGCAATACAGACAGTTTTGATCCTCGGAATCTGTATTACAATGCTGATGTAGAGGTGAAGACTAAACAACGAATTTACCGAGATGAATTCTCACCCACTGAGGAAGTTTTGACTGAAATTGGTTTGCGGAGTGAAGATGATGTCGCTGGTAATGAACCCTCCAAGGGACTTTCCCTTCCCCTCAATCGCCACTGGCTCCATGATACTCCAGGAGCGGTGAACAGCGAACAGATCATAACTCACCTCACTCCCAAAGAACTCAAAGTGGTGTTGGCTACAAAGCCTCTCAAACCCAGGACGTTCATCCTCAAGCCTGGTGAGAGTATTCTATTAGGAGGGCTATCTCAACTCGACTACCTTGATGGACAACATGCAGCTTACTTCACTGTCTTTGCTTCATCTCTGCTTCCAATTCACCCAACAAAAACATCCAACGTTGACCGTATTCACAGAAATCATGCTGGAGGTGACCTTTTGAAGGTGTGTGTGTGCGTGTATGTGCAGGTGTGGGTGTGGGTCGGATGTTGTTGTGTGTCTTGGTGTGGGTAGGCGTGGTTTAATTCATTGTGGGTGGGTGCTCTGGTATGGCTGTAGGGTGTCGTCTCAGCTGAGTGTCCACAATGTCAACAAACGGCTAACATGTACTTTGACTACAACCTTAGAAGTGTGTATCAATTTTTTCATTATTCATCTGTGCAATCATAAAATGTCCCATTGTAGGTTCCAATTGGAGGTAAATTGAGAATGGAAACCTTTCCCAAGCTGGAAAAGAGGTGTATCACCATCAGAGGGATAGGATGGAACAAAAGTGCTTCTGACATCATCGTCTCCAGTCTTGGTTGGGTGGCCGTCACCGCTGGTAGAGGAACCGCACTGGACATTGCCATACACACACCACTAGGCAAAGGAATACACCTCAGAATACCGTCTCTCTTCCCCGACGCAGTGAACAGCAGAGGTCGAAGGTCACAGCGAGACAGCAGCCGGTCGTTTCTAGGACACTTGTGATATTCACAAGAGATTCACTATTAAATGACATATAATTATTATACAAGGGTATTGTCCTCATAGTTTTTCATTGAAATCACAATGACGTCATTCAACTATACACATACATAATTCACACACTTTGAGTGTACATTGTCAGTTGAACAATGCTTATGTTCATACACACAGACACAAACAAGGAATGTACATGAAAAGACAGATACAATATTATATAAAAAATTAAAACGCATAATATACTTGCTTTGTACATCTCGATCGGTTGTGTCATTCTTAAATCTGTCTAAGAAGAATCTTTTGTTTCAAAGTGTCCACTTCTCGATCCAATCCCATGCTGAAAAGCACACGCAGCAACTCCTTCCACGTTAGGTTTGGTCGCTCTCTCTTGATGCTGTCAGCCAGTCCTCCCCTGTGACCATCCACCTCCACAGGATCCACCCCTAGAACCCGACAGAACTCCATCTCTCTCCCTTCCACCACGGACATAATGTGGATTTGAATATCATTTACAGACGGCATGGACTCTATGGGACACAAGAGCAGTAACTGTGGGACCAGACAACACTGTGGGACCAGACAACACGGTGAGACCAGACAACACTGTGGGACTAGACAACACGGTGAGACCAGACAACACTGTGGGACCAGACAACACGGTGAGACCAGACAACACTGTGGGACCAGACAACACTGTGAGACCAGACAACACGGTGGGACCAGACAACACGGTGAGACCAGACAACACTGTGGGACCAGACAACACGGTGAGACCAGACAACACTGTGGGACCAGACAACACTGTGAGACCAGACAACACTGTGAGACCAGACAACACTGTGGGACCAGACAACACTATGAGACCAGACAACACTGTGGGACTAGACAACACGGTGAGACCAGACAATACGGTGAGACCAGACAACACTATGAGACCAGACAATACTGTGGGACCAGACAACACGGTGAGACCAGACAACACTGTGAGACTAGACAACACTGTGAGACCAGACAACACTGTGAGGTTGGAGAATTGCTGTGAGAAAACACAGTGTTGTGGAATAGCGGGCTTTCTCTTACCAAAGATGTCCTCTTTGTCCCAAGACTGAGTTGGTGTAGGCGTTGGACTTGGTGATGTTTCTTGTTGTGGTGACGACACAGAACCTACACAAAATGACACACAAAAAGGGAAATGAATTCATGGATTTCTAACAGGTGGTGAGTTATCAAAGTCTATTACAGCATAAATCACCATTCAGCTAGTAGAGGAGGAAGTTTCATTAAGGGGGTTGTATCATAGTTCTTCCGTTTCCGAGTGGACCATCCCTTACCAAGGACTAAGGTGGAAGTTGAACTATTTTGTGGCAAACTAGGATTCTTCTTCATCACATTTGCAAGTGGCTACAGTCTGTAGACTGTCATGTACGTTGGAGGGTCACACACCACACGCCTTACACTGGAGAGACAAGGTACATACACTCGGACTCACGATAGCTCGGTGGGGGCGTATTCCTTGGACACAACAATTCTTGCTTTCGAGGAAGTTGTGGAGAATAATTTCGGCCACCACTGACATTTGTGATGGAACAATTATTTGCAGATCCAAAGAAGTTGATTTGACACCCCTGCATAAAGTTGTTATTGAAGTAGGCTCGTTGTACAACGGAACCATTGGAACCGTTATCGTAACTTCTGTCATAAGCGAAGGAGTTGTCATCCACTGTGTGGAATTTATCCCTGTTGAGTCCACCGGGACAGGAATCTGACTCCCGGGGCCGGGACGGTGGACTATGCTTCGACAACTCGATTTGTTCTCTCAAAGCGTGTGCCGCCTTACCGTGACACGATAAACCGCTGTTTCTTTCACTTCTCTCCAATATATCACAAACTATTTCCAGTTTTACGACACTACAAATGGAGAGGGCCCGGTCTAAGAGAATCCATGTTTGTTTCCTTGGGCTAGCCGTCTCTCCAATCTCGATTTTAAGATCACTATCAATCACTCCTTCTTGATACAGTGTTCCGAGAAGAGGGGCAAGGGGTGAAAGATTATCTTCCAAGACATTGTAGCATTTTCTCACAATCTCGCTACTCATCTTAACATCTGGTGAAAGCCTTCAATGGCGAACGGAAAGGACAAGGCTAGTCGGTTACAGGCGGAATGACGTAATAGAGGGACTGTCCCTCCAGAAGGCTGTATCAGCAGCTGCATAATCTAGCTGTATAGACGGACCATCCCAGCAGCTGCAGAGCTATAAGCTGTATCCGTAGCTATGCAGTTTCGCTTTATAGCCAGACCCTCCACACTTATATGTGTCGTACATTGTAAACATGTCTCCTTATTAGTGCACATTAATTCAATCCTATCAACAGTCTTCTTGGGTTTCCTCCACAAATGTTAGGAATTTTTCCTGGATAATTTCCCTCACCATAGGTGTGGCCATCTGGCTTGCAAAACTAGGTATAAGGGATATAGTTGTGGCACAGACCATAGATGTTGGAGTATCTATGCACAGACTAAATAAGTTACATTCCATGCATCAACACAAGGTTATAATAGGGTGATTGTGGTTAATTGATAACTCTCGTGTACATCCTTATTGATAATGTTGTTACTAGGTCATTATCACTATCTGTTTGTGATGGGGTTTCTTTGGTGTTTAGTAATGACCATAACAGATGCTGACCTGCTATCAGTAGTATACAAGACACTGTCAACAGAGCCCCAACTACAAACATTATGTGGTAAGACTTGTGCATAGCACGGCAACCCAGAAGACCAGGCTAGAGGCATGGATTTTGGGGTGAGAGGAACCCATACCACGTTTGATGGAAGGCCGGATTTCCAACTCATTTGCCAAATCGTAAGCTAGAACACATGCTAATCCAGAGCTGCCATGCCCATATTGAGAAAAGGGAGGAACACACAAGGAATGGATCAGAGAGATTGAACGTTCCCCCTGTATCAGCTACTATTAGTTGACTAATGCTGGTGATTGAGAGCAGCCTTGTCAGCCATTCTCCCCACTTTTCAAACCACCACTAATTTTTATGGGTTGATGAAACTGTACCTGGTTGACAACACCTTCTCTAGCAAGAAGGTACAAAATTAATGATCTTGCAGGTTATAAACGCAATACTAGACAAATTGGATAGAATATACGTACATGAATGAGTGAGTGGATGAGATAAGAGTACTTTGTGTGTGTGAATTCATACTTAAGGTTCTCTTAAAGGGTTCACAAAAAGTTTTATGGTGTGTCTGTCACTGGTATAAGCTGATGAGAGGATGCTTGCAGCTTCTTCTTGCGTCCTTCCCTTCAGAGGAGTGTTGTCGACCTTCAGTAGTTCAAAACCAGGCTGCAGAAGGAGCACATGAAGAGTGTACTTGGTACGTGTATCATGCAATCTCTTCACGTTCTTGCACATGAATGGTAGATGTGTGTACCTAAAGTACACACATAATGATACAAATGTACATGCACACACACACACACATGCACGCACACATGCACATACGCACACACACACACACACACACACACACACACACACACACACACACACACACCTTGATAAATCCATCACTGTCTGCAGCACTGCCTGGTATGACGCTGTGAACAATAACTCTCCTGTGAACTGACTCAGGACTGCCCGCCACAACCAACCCTGAACAGTACAAAGTGCGACATCAAGGTGCGACATCAAGGTCACATGACCTAGTCACAGGTGACCGGATCTTTGCTAGCTTGGCCTAATCCAGTAGTGTCCGCAACAGACATACGCTTACCTAATGTTGAACTGGTCTTGTCCATCTCAACGAGCACGCTCCCTTCAGTACCTCCAGCGTCCTTCCACGCCAGGTAAGATTCCCTCCGCCGGAAAGAAAAGTCATCCACTTCCATTCTGAACAAAAAACACGAGGTGGAAGTAAAATTGTGGTCCTGGAAATGCTGCAACATCGAAATGTGATGTACATAGTTCTACAGTATACAATTACCAACCACTGGTTGGGAGCATCAATAATTTGCCAAAAACAGACTTTACCATCAGAAGCCACTAATGTCACAATACAGATTTACCAGATATTGCAGTAGTACATGTTGGACTGACCTTGACGCCACAGCCTTGTCCACTAGCTCATGAGCGGCTACATCTCTGAATAAACCCAACTCCGGGTCGCTATCCCTGTTATTGATGACCTTGGTGGGCTTTAAGTTGACGCCGCCTGCAGATAATGATATTCATACCGAGTGTAAAGGTCACGGTATAATACATTCAAAATGGCTTCTCAAGAAGTAGAAGTAAATGAAAGTGATGTTTTAAGTGCTCTAAAAGACCCTAATTCGAGCCACGATCAATTCATGAGCTCTTTTAGACTCAAAATAGCCCAAATAATCGAACGAGACCCGTGTTTGAGAGGTTTGCCGACCGATATCACTCTACAAGAACTGGAAGACATTTTAGCAGTGGAAGAGGGGAGAGCTGTATCGCTGTACTTGCGGCGATTTGACGACGTTATCGTCCGTAAGAGCGAATTGGTGTTCGTTGTTTGTCGCATTTTATCGATAAACTTCAATATTTGAATCACATTTCTTTTCACCAATCCAGCCGTCACTGTGCTGCAAGGAGCAGCTGTGTCTGACTTGAAGCTGGCTATAAAGAGGGCCATCTTCCTCAAGCACAAGCGGGAAGGTGGCACCCAAACCATTAACTGGTAATGTAGACGTCATGTACATGACGTGGTACACAGTGACCTGTCAACACCGTGGGTTCAAGTAACTGTCCATCCTGTTGTTGCAGGAAGTACATATGGAGGACCTACTGGATTGCTTTCAAGAACCAGCGATTGACAAATGACAGGGAAAAGCTGGTCACGTATGGTTTGAAGAACAAAGATGAGATCACCTTCATCAAACAGCTACGGCGAGAGGACAAGGTCAAGAATCCAAGGAGGAACACACAGAAATATCGGAATTTCCAGTAAATTATTAATTCTTCAACATTTCAAAGTATATATGTGTAATTTTTTTATGATTAACACCAAATATCACTTCGTATAACACAAATCATTGTAACATGAGTGGATCGTGGGGTTGGTTTGCAGACAATACACAAGGATATGTGTGGTAACCTAGGATACAGGTGATCACACAGACGGGGATACGATAACAATTGGACCTTGTTCACACGAAACTCTATACGTTAGCAGTAAATGTAGTATCTTGATCAAAGTTTCATGTTTTAGGATATTTTGTGCTATGTGATTTCATGTCAGTGAGGTGAGCTGGACAAGTACTAGCATCCCTGGCTGATGCAGACAACATGTATGCCATGATGTATGGTGCTATCAGCTAAGGCAAACACACACGCACACACACACACACACACACACCGATATGTACGTCAGTGAGAGACGCTTGTATTTCAATAAGCCCTCAGGTGCAGGCTTAATGAACTCTGACACTTGAGCTCACTCATACACCCAGCAATGTACACATGCACTAATTGCACCCACCAAATAACTGACGTTACGTACAGGTACGTAAATGCACAAGTACAGCAACAGTGTACACATGCACACAACTTCTGGTAGCATTATAAACCCAAATACAGACAGACACGATCATATTATCATAATGATACACACAATAGGAGTGCAGGTACAGCTGGTGTGTAGTGTGGCACTTAGACCGTGTTGGTGTGTGTGTTCATACCTTGTAGTTCTGATAGTAATGACTCTTTCTTGGCCCTCCTTGAACCAGAGCTACTGCTTCCTACAAGGATAAAGAAGGAGAGGTGTGAGATCAAGGAGAGGTGTGGCACAGTGGAGCAGTGGTGTGAGATCAAGGAGAGGTGTGGCACAGTGGAGCAGTGGTGTGAGATCAAGGAGAGGCGTGGCACTGAAGTATCATGGGCTGTGGAAATGAGGAATTTACTTGGTCGAAGGTGCACTTGTACAGCTTCTACTTCTCGAGGGTAGACCAGGTTGTCGAACTTCACCAAATCACTTGCTCTCAACACAGATCTGCAGTATAGTACACAGGACATATCTAGCTATCATCATCAACATCAACATCAACAACAACAATAAAAACAACACCACCACCACCAACAACAATTCACAAACTGTGATTCTTACATCAATGCACTATAGAGTTACACAGATTGTACTGTATTTGCATCATAAAGAAGGTCACCATGGTTATAACAACAGTCCAACAACAATCCTGTACCTGATTTCTCTCAGTAACTTGAGCTTCTCTGGTGTGTCCAAGGTAGCCATGAAGAACTGAGCCAGCTCACGAATTGTTAACTTCCCTTCTTCATACTACAAGTGACAAAACTCCATAGATTGAAGATGGTGTCCTGGTAAATGAGTGTGTGGGCCTATTTGTATGTGCGTGAGCGTGTTTGTAAGTACGTGAGTGTGTTTGTAAGTGTGTGAGCGTGTTCCTATGTGAGTGAGCGTGTTTGTAAGTGCGTGAGCGTGTTTGTGTGTAAGCGTGTTCATATGTGAATGAGCGTGTTTGTAAGTGCATGAGTGTGTTTGTGTGTGAGCATGTTTGTATGTGAGTGATTATGTATGTACGTATGTGCGTGACCATGTATGTACGTGAGTGATTATGTATGTATGTACATGAGCGTGCTTGTACATGCGTGACGATGTGCATGTATCAGTATTTGTGGAACAAATTGACCATTGTCTTTATTGTAGATATCTGTGTGTACTGACAGTAGAGGACACACCAGTTGTCCAAAGCACCCAGTGACTAGGTACATACATGGGAATATGTAGACAACACACACTACCTAAGAAAATACAACATGGATACCTTTTGCAATTTGTGCTTGATTGTCAGCACCTCCTCCTCTTCGAGGTACTTCTTTGCTTCTTCGTAGAGAATCTCCCGAGTTGGGCTACTGACCAGTACGTGCATCACTTGTGATCCCACACCAGGGGAGAACATCCTGGTGTCCATTTCGTGGTCCAATTCCAACACTGAAGGGGAAGAATTGGACCTGATGTCTCCATGTAAGGTTTGAGACTTCATTACAGGGGACGTCATTGGAGATGGGGTCCTCACACCGTTTGCTGTTTCGCTGACCAAGAGGGGAGACGGACGCATAGGAAGTGGAGTACGTGCTTTAGAGCCACGACCGGAGTACGAGTGAGCTCGCTGAAATTCCTTAACGTGAGGGGCAGGGGTGTTTGGTAAGCTAGATCTTCCGACTTCTTCTTCTTCCTGCATCTCATCTTCTTCTGTTATGGTGGATATCGGCAAGTTGGGACTCTTCATACTCTGTGACCTCCGGATTGGTTGACTTCTGTCAAAGCCATACGGTCTATCTGATGGTTCCTCCAACCTGGAGGATCGTGGAGTTTCGTGTTGTTGCTCGAATATCGGCATCACTTCCATTGCTGTCTTTTGTCGCTGTCGCAGAGGGGATCCACTCCTTGTTGGGGACTTGCTTCGAGGGAGAGATCCACTCGTGTTCATTTTGGGGGACTGTGGTGGGGATCTACCATGTGTGGGGGACTGTGGTGGGGATCTGGTACGTGTGGGGGACTGTGGTGGGGATCTGGTACGTGTGGGTAGGTTTCTAGTTGGAGATTTGCTTCTTGTGGGTGACTTAGATGAAATGGGAGACTCATTTCTGGAGATTCCCGGGAGTGGTCCGCCATATCCATGTCTGGTGGAAGGCGGAGCAGTGGAGTGTCGCTCTCGTTCCATCCCATTGAGGCCACTGCTGAGAGCTGTTGTTTTGAAGTGATCCTCGACCGTCACATCGGGACCAGAACGCCTCCGGGGGGGACTAGGCCCCAACTCACTTGGTAATTTTGGCAGCTTTCCTAAGACCTTTAGAAAACGACACACAAGTGAACATAGCACCCTACCCATTATCCTTGTCCTGTATGTATTGCATGAAGCATGCCTGTGCCAAAATGGATCTGTGTTGATCTCTTACATGCGTACATATTGTGCATAAAACATGAGCACATGTACCAAGATGGACCTGTTTACACACAGCGTATAAGTTCTACATACGTATGTAGTGTGGCATCTAGTGTGGTTTGTAATGTGGTAGGTAGTGTGGTTTTCTGGTGTGATTTGTAATGTGGTAGGTAGTGTGGTTAGTGGTGTGGTTCGTGGTGTGGTTCGTGGTGTGGTTAGTGGTGTGGTTCGTGGTGTGGTTCGTGGTGTGGTTAGTAGCGTGGTTTGTAGTGTGGTTCGTGGTGTGGTTCGTGGTGTGGTTCGTGGTGTAGTACCTACCTTGACAGTTATCATGAGGGTTGGGTAGGTTTTGAGGATAGAAACAGCCTCGGCATGGAGAATACTACGAAAGGAGTGTCCGTTCACTTCCAAGATCTGATCCCCCACTTTCAAACCACAGCTATCAGCTATCGATCCTTTGGTGACACTAAAGAAAAGCAACCAAACACATACCATGCATGTATATAGGTATGTATGTACAAACATAATGTACGGACACATGCAAAGAGGTGTGGTGTGATCATTCCTGATCATCACCACAACAAGGGATAGGGGATTTAGAATATTGTATTATTCATACTTGCTAGTTGTCCAGCAATATGTGCATAATGTACACATTCATATACACGTACCCGGACACATACACTCACACGTACCTGGACACATACATTCACACGTACCTGGAGACATACACTCCCAGGTCAAACTCCTTCCCTCCTCTGATGCTGAACCCAAGACTCTTTCCTGGTGTAGATCGGAGGACAATCTTGTGCTGGTCAGCAAAGGACAACAGTTGAGGAGGTTCCTGGCTATCTCCACTGTCGTCGGAAGGATCGTCATTCTCCTCAACAATGTTGTTACTCACAGCATCCACCCTGTAGACATAGAAGGATGTGAAGTTGTGTGTGTGTGTGTGTGTGTGTGTGTGTGTGTGTGTGTGGTGTGCATGGTGAGAAGGGACACAAGTCATCACTATGTACATATGTACGTCGACACATGTAGCAGGGGACACAGGGATAGCTAGTAGGGGTAGCAGGGGACACAGGGGTAGCAGGGGACACAGGGGTAGCTAGTAGGGGTGCAGGGGACACAGGGGTAGCTAGTAGGGGTCATAGGGGAGATGTGGGCAGCTCAAGGCATGTACAACTACTACACATATTTGAACATATTTGAATAGGCAATTCAATGGAGCAGATGGTGGAGATTCAAGCAAGTAAACACACATTCCAAACATGTTGAGTGATTGGAAGCGAGCCATGTTCTTGTATACACACAGCTGCATTGGTTGACTGCAAAGACAATTACTAAACTTGGGTACAACTGAGCAACCAGCCCAACATTGACGCCAGCACTAACGAGTTGCACTCGTGATTCATGTACTTATCCCTTCTATGCTGATATCATCAGCACAAATACTGCTCTCGCACACATCACAGGCATTCCAACACAATCTGGTTCACCACTCAACTGTCAACCAACAGATGATCCACAAGATAGTGACAATCTCTTAGCAACTACAACAAGGATCATGTCATATAGCAATATGCATCCAACCACCGCGATCATGTAACCAATAGAAGTAGATAGTGCACGTAGGAACGCAGATTTGTCCATCATTGCACCAGATGCTGATCAATACATGGATGTACTGATGGAATGGAAGCCAGCCAATGTACACCTCAAATGCAGACAAGACTCCCATTCATGCACCAACAAGCATGAATTTACACCCTATTATGCCGAGGACCTATACTTATCAATACATGCACACACTGACACACACACACACACACACACACACACACACACACACATAGAACTTACCACACTATGGCATTCGTGTCTTTCGATATCCTCCCCTTGGACACCACCTCCAGTTTCACGCCGTCGAAAGACTTGAATATGAGCACCACGGTGGGGTGGGTAATCCCGTGCAAGGATATGTTGTTCGCCGTTAGAATCTGGTCGCCGACCTGTAGACCGTTCCTTTCAGCTGAGGAGCCAGCGTCCACTTTGGAGACGAAGATACCCAGGCCGTGCTCCAAACCACCTCGGATGCTGAAACCCAGCGTCCCAGCTTCCTTCTGTACGAAAACCGTGCGAACGAAGGGTCTCATCTTACCATTCTTCGCCAACAAGGGAGGGTTAAAAGGATTCGACATCTCTTTGTAAGGTGCAAGTGCGTCAAATTTCTTCACGTCTGTCTTGGGTATGATGTTCCTGATGTGAGGGAGGAGTTCTTTCTTCTCCGGCGTGTCAAGGCAGGAGCTTAAGCTTAGGATGAGCTTCCCGACGCTTCTGTGCGCCGAGTACTCCTTCAAGGAGTAATGGAGGAAGTCTTTGTCGTCTGCATTCAACAAGCGGTCCATTTGCGCGCGAAGTTCTTGCATTAACGCATTGTAAGCTGCAGGAGGTAAACTAGAATCTTTCGACCTCGCTGACATTTTGTATTCTCGTAGAGTCGACCTCGGGGGCGTTCCCAATACGTCGGCTTGGAGACGATGTTTATCGGACAATGCCATTAACGATATTCATAGCCCTCACTCTTGCAGTACAAAACAAAATTAATGACGTATGCAGAACGTTAATTTAAAATCTCTTATTATCACTCAGTTAAAACCGCACACTAGATTGCTCCGAGCAGGTACCATTTGGAGCGAGTTCTTGTTGCTTCTTTCCTCACCAATCTCTTCTTATCATCCAGGCAGAGCAACACACCTTTGATAACCGTGTTTCTGAAAGGGTAGACCTATGGGCGTGTGAGTAAATCACTTAGTGATGAGTTTATAAAAGAGGCACACAATCATATGTATATATACACACCTCCACACACACACACACACACACACACACACACACACACACACACACACACACACACACACACACACGTACATGTGTGCACATTGCACAAAAGGGTACACATTTTATACACACAGGGATAATAATAGTGTACATGGTCTAACATGTTCGCTATGTACCATCTGTCATTAAACAGTCCCATTGTGACCTAACCACTCAATCACATGTGTACAGCACACACATCAAATATGGGAAGAAGTAGAGCAAGCAGCTATTCACTGAAAGGGATTTATTGCACACGAACACTTAATTGATAACATTAACAGACAATGATGTTTCTGAATCATCTGGTCACAACAAGAACAACAAGTTGATAAACTTTGCGTTGTGAGACTGAGGAATGCACTGAAGACTTCATTTCACATTCCTCTTTGCTACGAGGCCATGTAAAGTACTTGCCATTAGCTGGAAAGCCATATGAAGAAGACGTGGCTGTTTGTTGACATAGTAGACACCCAAAGGAAGTGATACGGCACAGCCATATGTGTACATGTGCACACAAACACCACATGCACACACACACACACACACACACACACACACACACACACACACACTTACTGTATGGTGTGGTAAACTGGTCATGGCAGCGATGCACTGTAGTGCTGGTAGTCTTAGTCTCTGAAATTTGAGGAACATTTTCCATGAATAGTTGACATTGCAGTAAGAGGGAATTCATCTATGTAGACACAGCCCACATCTATGTAGACACACCCCACATCTATGTAGACACACCCCACGTCTATGTAGACACACCCACACACAAACAACTACAAAACAACCCAAAAGCAATTAACCCCTTGCCAACATCCCATTACTAACTGAAGATAATCACTCCCAGGTTTAGTGCACACAGCACACAGTCACTGGCATTGAATTACAATGAACCCCTTTAGCTAGACCCCTAGTCTCCTGTCCAGCACAGACAGAACACATGAACATGTGGGAAAAGGTCTGGGATGCATGACTGCCAGACATTATTCATACCAACCAGACACACACACACACACACACACACACACACACACACACACACACACACACACACAGTGACACACAGTGACACACACACACAGTGACACACACACACACACACACACACACACACACACACACACACACAGTGAGACACACACACACACACACACACACACAAACACTGTCTATCCAGTGGTTCCAGCCCAGGCTTTTCAATTAGATTAGGACCTAAGTGTAGTTAGCACCACTGACCCTGGGAAGAGACAACACACATGTTGAAGGCAGTGTGTGTGTGTACACAGGGACAGAACATCACCACCCATTCAAACCTGTACTCTGTACCCTTGTACCTATCACTTAGGGAAAATCAATAATTACTCTTCCAAATATTTATGACGTCAGACAGGGTACAAATGACTGTTTACACAGTGAAACATGCAAAGAATGGCAGCTGTCACTGACCCTGCCATTCCTGAATGCAGTGGGGAGGGTCTGACTGCTTCCACTTCCCATTGGACACTTACATACACACATCATAATCACATCTCCCAGGCAAGTTTATAATAATCTAAAGGATCAATGACACTAGCAGGGACGTACAACAGGATGGTTCCTTGTGAATACACGACTGAGGGATACAGTATGTACACATCCTGGAAAGTTATGCAATTCTACAGGATTATGTCAGACCCAAAGCTGTCTGTATGTCTGTGTGTGTGTCCAAAAGCTGTCTGTCTGTCTGTCTGTCTGTGTGTGTGTGTGTGTGTGTGTGTGTGGTGTGTGAGTGTGTGTGTGTGTGTGTGTGGTGTGAATGTGTGTGTGTGTGGTGTGTGAGTGTGAGTGTGTGTGTGTGTGTGTGTGTGTGTGTGTGTGTGTGTGTGTGTGTGTGTGTCCCTGCATTACCATTGTTTCTGGAGACTTTGCCAAATTCAGCAGAATGGGAATCAAGGTTGGAACATAGGCAGTTATAGACGAAGGTGTGTCTTCTATTAGCAGATGAAGGCTTTCTAGGGAAGAAATTCTCAGTTCCACATCGGGGTAATTGAGAGATTTCACAAGAAGAGGGATAAGCTGCATGTGTGTGTGTGTGTGTGTGTGTGTGTGTGTGTGTGTGTGTGTGTGTGTGTGTGTGTGAGAGAGAGAGAGAGAGAGAGAGAGAGAGAGAGAGAGAGAGAGAGAGAGAGAGCGAGAGAGAGAGATACAGCCATATTCCAAACAATATCCAACAGTGGACATACATTAGATAATTCTCCCAAAAGTATCTGCTTAGGAACATGCCTGAACATGTGGGACAAAACCTGGAAGCAGGAAGACTTCACCTCTAGACAAATGAAGCAAAGTTAAATAATACATCATTCAAGTCTACCAGTCTCAAATCCACTTAATCCCAATCCGGGACGGTGGGTCTAGACCTGGTGATGCTACACATAATCCTTACAGCACAACAGAGGCATAATTGTGTAATGATTGCCCTTCTCTAATTAGAAAACATGTAATATGCGATGAACTTTGACCAAGTAGGAATCAGCTGTGTGTAAAGTACATCTTTCACGCACTAGTACACGAGCAGTGGTTAGTACAATTACAGTAATGGTTCATTAGTGCCTTGTGTGGGAATCCCTGTATCTCAGGGTCCAGGGGTCGGAGCTATAGATGTCAACTAATGTGCCATACAATTGCCCCCTTGATTTGACTTTGAGTCAGCCAAACCTGCCATGTGTAATCCAGTTTGGAGATTAGAATGACCAGACACAATTAAATTTCAATAAAGAGACAAATCAAATCCCTTATATGATGACAGGGTCATGGACAAAGAAAATCCTTCAACTGGATTGACTAGACTAGTTAGCAATGAGCACCCCAAGTGATACCAGTGAGCACCCCAAGTCTACCAGTGAGCACCCCAAGTCTACCAGTGAACACCCCAAGTCTACCAGTGAACACCCCAAGTGATACCAGTGAGTTCAGTATCATGTGCTCACCTTCCTGAGAAGACGCTATCAATTCCATGACCACAGGGAGTGTTTGCACAAAGAACTGCTGCTTATACATGATCTACAAGGAAGAGAAGAAGCACAAGGACTGACTGTGGACTGAGCAGAAGACACAAGGACTTACTCTCAACACGGCCCTACAGTCTTGGTTGAGAATGTCTTGAGTGTCTTCCAGAAGAATACCAAAGTGTTTGCCCACACATCCCGCTATGAGGTGATCCCCAGTAAGATGTAGGAGCTAGGAGATCAGCCATACGAATCACATGATAGTACAGTGATAGTCACCTGACATGTTGGTTACCTTGACAACTGTATGCTGCCCCAGAGGGTGAGACCTCACAACCAATCCTCTGCAGATCTGAACACAAGAGAGAAGGAAGTGATTCCATTGGGCAACAATTTGAAATAAAAAGTTGAATTCAAATACAGCAGTGCTAGCTATGACAAGCCAAAATACACATGGCATAGCATACACCGTATACACACACACAGTATGTATGAGTGAAGTATGTACCATTGAAAATGAGAATCACTTGACTCACCCAAAGTAATACTTCAACTGCTTGCACCCTTCCTTCGATGTTGGTATCTTCTTCAACAAATCTCCAAGCCGAGTCTAGTCCTTTGGAGGCAATTGATGTTGTCTCTTCTTCTTCAGGGACTTTGTTCACCAGAGCAGAGTAAGCCTTGGCAGCATTTCGATAGGTGAATGAATTGCGACATACCAAAGCCAGATTGAGCAATGCCGGGACTAAGTTATCATAAAAACGCGACACAGTCTGTAAACATAGTGAAGAGGAGGAACACAATAATTCATGACAAACAAGCACATACTGGACACATACACAGCACACCCACACACACGGGCACACACACAACACGCCCACACCCACACCCATACACACACACACATGCACACACACATGCACACACACACACACACACACACACACACACACGCACGCACGCACACACACACACACACACACACACACACTGTGCATTAAGTGAATTAACCTCATAAGCCAGAGAAGCAACACACTCCTTTAAAATTATCACTAGATTAGTCAGAGTTTCTGAGGATTCAGTCTAAAGTGATAACAATGAGTGTCTCATACATAACATGATTATAAGTGTGAGTGCACGCGTGTGCATGTGTGTGCATGTATGTGCATGTATACGCACATGTATGTACGAGTGTATGCATGTGTGTACTAGTATGTAAATACAGGTTACAGGACTTACTGATAAAAGTCTGACTGACTGCAAGGAATGATCACTCAAATCAATGAGCGATAATTCGCCTTCCAAAAAGAACACCACTACTCTA
>OZ026568.1:4275319-4325319 GCA_964020155.1 Chondrilla cf. caribensis
GCATCTAATGCTACTATTTCAACTTCGTCATTTGTGCCCTGGAATATCTCCTGTCTCAACCCGTACCAGATGGGCTCTAAAAATGGCTGCAGTCCACTGGGACCATACACAGGAGCACACATTGCCTGGAGTACCACAAAATGATCTCACAGTAAGCCATCATGACAGTTACTGGAATCAAGCATGAAATACGTAAGTGACATAGAATACACAAGGATAGCAAATTCTATTTGAGATACATCACCAGCATGATGCTCCGTACAAATAACAAGGTCTCCTTGACAATGGAGGATCATCAAAAGCAATCCAATCCCTCACCAAGGTACGTAGAGAGTCAAGTTTCGCACTTGGTACATCGGAAGACAACTTCTCCAATAACAAGGGCAGACAGAACTGTCAAAATGATGAAAATACCGACTCATTGACATACACACCACAGATCCTACCCTTAAACCCTTGAGTACACAGATCCTACCCATAAACCCTAGAGTGCACAGATCCTACCCATGCCCCCTAGAGTACACAGATCCTACCCATACCCCCTAGAGTACACAGATCCTACCCATACCCCCTAGAGTACACAGACCCTACCCATACCCCCTAGAGTACACAGACCCTACCCATACCCCCTAGAGTACACAGATCCTACCCATACCCCCTAGAGTACACAGACCCTCCCCCTAGAGTACACAGATCCTACCCATACCCCCTAGAGTACACAGATCCTACCCATACCCCCTAGAGTACACAGACCCTACCCATACCCCCTAGAGTACACAGACCCTACCCATACCCCCTAGAGTACACAGATCCTACCCATACCCCCTAGAGTACACAGACCCTCCCCCTAGAGTACACAGATCCTACCCATACCCCCTAGAGTACACAGACCCCAGTACTACAATATTATTGAGCTGTTGGTGTGTGGACAGCAACAAACCTCTGAAAACTTTGGTGTAGCGGCCAAAATGTGCCTCAGACTGAGAATGAGTTCTTCACGTGTGATTCCATAGGGGTCGTTGGGAGGCTATCGTGAGGAGTGGGACATGGGGCAGGTTGTGTTCACGTGTGGGAGGTGCAGAGACATACAAGCAGACAAGGGTCACGAGAGACGTCCCACTCACTGGTTGGAAGTCAATGGGGAAGTAACATGCGGTCACCTCGAATAAATCTTCCACAAACAGGTCTAAGAACAGAAGTACACGATATCATTCACTACGCAACAGGTAAACATGTATGTTTATCCAACTACAAATATAGTACACAGATCTTGTTTTTTACTTTTTTATAATCATCTCAAAGCCGGTAGGAATTGAGTGAAAAGAGAAGTAAAGTTAAACATATTGGAACAAGGTGGAAGGCAATCAAGAAAGCTTACAATATTTGAAGGTGTAATGGTAATAAAATACACACAACACACACAATATACACAGTACACACAGTACATATAGTACATACAGTACATACAGTACACACAGTACATACACTACATACAGTACACACAGTACACACAGTACACATAGTACATACAGTACACACAGTACACACAGTACATACACTACATACAGTACACACAGTACACATAGTACATACAGTACACACAGTACACATAGTACATACAGTACATACAGTACACACAGTACACACAGTACACACAGTACATACAGTACACACAGTACACACAGTACACACAGTACATACAGTACACACAGTACATACAGTACACACAGTACATACAGTACATATGTACAATACAAATAACATGTAGGTAGTATACACCTAGCAAGCAGCACATGTCATACATGATCATTACAATACACTCACCGAATGGTAAGTGTTCAAGTAGACCCAAAATAGTTTGAAACACCACAAGAAGGTTTCTAGGATCCTACACAGAAGTAGAGAATTGTGACAACATTTCTTCCGCTTTGCCAACAAAATTGGAACACACATGAGAGCATGTGTGCATCACACACCCACACCCACACACACACACACACACACACACACACACACACACACGCACGCAACCACCCACCCACCCACACACACACACACAAACACACACACACACACAAACACACACACACACACCTTCTCTCCCTCCATTAATTTAATATAACCGAACACGAAGTCATTATTCAGTGTTTTCAATGCTGCATGAAAACGATAACACAAACCATACAAATGTCACACAGGAAGTATCAGGGAACGTGCGCTATACCATCAGTGTGCCTTGCCAGGATATGTCCTAGTATATTGTATACCATGTGCCGTTCGGCCTGGGGGTGTGCCTGCGCATGGGGGAGGGACAGGACAGAGGCAGTGGGATCACATAGATTTAACCACAGCCACACAAATACACCAAGGAAGAGATTCTCCTGGGAAGTAAAAACAAATACGGCAATATGAGCTAAAAAATTCATAGGGTTGCCGCCTCGCAAGCGAATTACTCTGGGTGTCTCTTTTAGGCTTAGAAGAACCTTCACTGTTACGTTATTACGGCCAGAAAAGAAAAGGTCATTCACTCGTATATTGACAAGGACTTTCCACAGAGACTGTGTCTATTTGAGCTTCTACTGTGGGTATTTGGATCTCCAATAGTAGCTACGTACACTCCAAATAAGGACACCACAGAAATCACCTACCTATAAATGATACTCTTTGAGGAGCGAAAAAGGACCCCCCCCCCCCCCGGTGCTAATACATTTCCTGCCTCCAACAAGTGGACAAACTCTCTACAATGGACAAATTAGCTTGCCCCAATGTGTCTATTACAGAGAGGTACCCCTGTACTCCACTTGTGATGGTTGTTGATGTGAGTATAACCATAGACACAGCAGTAGTGACAGTACTGTGATTCCCTTCAAGGGCCACCCGGGACACTTCATTACCTGAAGGTGTATTTCCTTGAAAAGAGCTTGAGACACTCTAACAGCAGATTGACCCGTGAAATTGGAAAACAGAACCTACAAAGAAAAGGAAAGATATATTGATCTATACTAAGTTACAGGTGTTGCATACACACTCATGAGGGCTTGTAGTCCACAGACACCCATACACACTCGCGAGGGCTTGTAGTCCACAGACACCCATACACACTTGCAAGGGCTTGTAGTCCACAGACACCCATACACACTCGCGAGGGCTAGTAGTCCACAGACACCCATACACACTCGCCAGGGCTTGTAGTCCACAGACACCCACACACACTCACCAGGGCTTGTAGTCCACAGACACCCATACACACTCACGAGGGCTTGTAGTCCACAGACACCCATACACACTCACCAGGGCTTGTAGTCCATAGAAAACTTGCGGCAGTATCGAAACTCTGTCTCTGAGTCTGTCGCAATAGAACTCCACCAGATGGTCCACTGCAGAAGAGTAGGCCACAAGCATGTTCACAGATGTGCCTCATTCAGACCATAACCTTAGAATGACTTACCTTCTTTTTCTACTATCGGTTGATTCTTGATGTTGTGAAGGACAGAGGAGAGCAATCGAGTTGCTCTTGCTCGACTCTCATCCTTAGTGCTAGTGAGGTAAATCCTAACAAAAGTAAGGATCATATGGTTTTGATGTGTGTGTGTGTGCGTGTGCACAACACAGCATCTCATACCCAAGATTCTCCACGAGGGACAGCAGACTAGTGCGGTTGGACTCGATCCCTATAAAAGACATTTCGGTAAATACATCTGGAGTTGATGAGATCATTAAACATTGGAAATGGTCCAGTTAATTCACCCTTAGCAAGCTCTTTGGGTAGGTCTTCTACTCCTTCTCCAGAGATGAAGCGATGGTACCTGTCTTCCATAGCGATATATTATACTGTTAGTACGGCTTAAGAGCAATATAAATAGAATAACTACAGCAGTTTTCGCGCCAATATGGCGTTGACGTCCTTCTCTTTAGCTGCAACTCGCTAGTGATTTGCTCTCTGTAATCTCCAAGGTAACGTCCTGTAGAAGAGAATAATGAAATCTATGAAATTAACTAGCTTGCTGTCTCTAATTCTGTGCATTGGAAGTGTGTCGAGTTTTGAAGAACAAGTTAGTGTCAGCCAAGTCTCCAGAAACTCGGCTACTCTCAAGCTGAACCTCGGTGCCTTCGAACTGCACAATGGAGAAGTCAAGGTCGTGCATTCACCTCCATGGAATATCATCCTGCTATTTAACATGCATTGTGACGCCATATCACTATTAATTATGCTGTGTTCCCTTTTAAATTTGTAACATTACAGCTCACTTGCAACGGACAGAACACGTATGTAGACGCATCCGGGAAAGAGAATGTCGATCACATGTCCTCTGTTCAAGTAGCACCTTACGATGTTGGTACTATTCTAATGAGCGAGCTGCATCCCAACACAAAGTATTCCTGTGCTCTGTTACACGATAACAACGACATTGTAGAAATGTTAACGGATTCGATACATTTTACTACACTCTACAGTGGTGAGTCTTGACATGCATGAATATTGCACAAATGAGTGCAGTGTGTTATCATTATGTTATGTTGACATCTTCAGATCCAGTAGCTCCAGCTGCTCCTGTAGTTGACACGACGTCAAATGAACACATTTCTGACATTCTTCAAATCTCACTCGCTCCGACATCCACTAAAAATGGACCGATTTCTGGTTACGAATTACAATTTTTTGTTGTTTTGCCACACGAAGTGGTCTCTGGAAAGATATCACGTCCTATCATTCATCAGCTTGGTGGACCTCACGGATCCAGGGAGTCAGCTCATGATGCCATCGCATCCAGCGAACCTATTGATTTCACGTACAAGAGCTATGGTGGTAGCTCGCTACCAAATACAGTGAGAATAGGCACTTCTCTCTTGAATGGAGCACTGAAGACAGACACCACATATGCAGTGATCCTTCTGGCCTACACTGAGGATACAGTAAGTGCAGCATGTGTCGTGGGAAAGATGCTGTTTTGATACACTAGTGTATGTTGTGAACATGATACAAATGATATACCATATTTTGATTGTGGGTGTGGCGTACATATGTATGTGTATGCACATACTGTACATGTGTTTGTGCGTCCGGATGCATGATTGTGTGTCAAATGTAGTTATGTATATATACTTTTTATATAATTATGTATATTTACTATTTATGCTATGCATTCTGTATTATATTGTATTCAGGTGCAGAATCACATTTTTTACTCGGCAAGTCCTTTTTCAAAGTTTTTCACAACTCGTAAGTAAACACACACAGCGTGCACAGCACAGTCGTGTATATGTGCACTTCATGCATGTGCATGTGCATGCATGTAGACACACGTGCGCACTAGGTCATGGCATGATGGAAGATTTCACCTGTTTCACTGCTGTACTCTGCTGCACACGATACATGCAGTCTTTGTACTGTTTAAGTACTTGGATAGCCACTTGCAATCTGGGTCCCTCAATGCAGCTCACAGGACCATGGTTGCAAAGAGCTTTAGTGAAGAGTACAGAAGTGCACTCAAATACATTATCTTTGGAGGTGCCCTCCCTGTGTTGGCAGTGGGAGGGATCATCATCTCATTGGTTATATTCTGGAAGGTGAGAAGAGGGAGGAAGGCAGGCAGGAACAGACAGCAGACATTCAGGTGTGTGCATGCGTGCGTACGTGTGTGTTTGTGTGTGGGGGTATGTGGGTGTGTCTGTGGGTGTGTTCATTCAGTGTGTGTGTGCGTGTGTTTGATCAGTGTGGGCATGTTTGTTCAGATGGTAGTGTTTCTTATTTTGGCTATTTCTGGTCATCAGTTACATAATGTTTCAATATCCCTGGCTTCATGCTCACCAAGTGGACGGTTGATCTACATACAAACTAATCTTGATTTCATGTTGCTGAAAGTTACCATCAACCACCAACTCTCCCTCTCTGTTGTGTAGGAGGCCTGTGTTAGTTCCTCACAGGGATAGACAGAGTAAAGGCTACAGGCCTCTAGTGAATGAGGAGGATGAACCTGGGGAGGGTACCAGGGACAGCCCCACCCCTCGGTCAATAGGGAGGAGTCCTCATAAAGAAGGAAGAACAGCTCACTTTGACCCATCTTCAATGGACCACATGAAGGGCTGGTTCATTCCTGGTGGGCGTGTTACTCACGGCATTAGACACTCCCTCATCTCTTATTGGCAAAAGCGGAAGAGTACCACCCCTGCACCCACCTACACCAAACTCAAAGACACTTCCAGTGAAAGCAGCAGTGATGATGATGAGGATGATGAGGGTCGGCTGATCTGTACCAACAAATCAAATCCTTCCAAATTCAAATCAGGAGTGATACATACAAGTACGCCTACAGCAACTGCCGATCCTTCCTCTGTTAACCCAATTCCTCAGATGCCAAGTATCCAGTCAGCCTCTGGAGTGAAGGACGAGGCAGGGCGCTCTCTGGAGGGGGAGAGCATCAACAGAAATACATTTGCTTCTGTTTCTGAATTGACTGTGTCTGCTCAGCCATCCTCAGAGTTTCACAGTGCTGAGGGAGAGTCTGACTCCCTAACTCAGTTCAAGAAGTACACCATATTCCAGGATCACATGTACGACAAGCTTTGCTTCCGCCCCTACACCTTCATGAAGGCCCCCAGCAGCTCTGAATTACTTGATGTACACTCTGGAGATCAGTCTCGTTGGGCTTATGATCTTGCTGTAATGTACAATAGACAGTTCAACGAGGGATCTCCTGAGTCAGTGGAGCTTGGGGCTGTCGTGCGAGAGTTCAGTAACGAGCTGATCGATGTCATGAGTTCAGGATCATCAATTACACCACAAACAGTTGGTCCTACTGGCAGTAAGCAAGAGCCCCATAATGGAGACATTGAAGGTTCTGAAGATTTGACCAAATCTCATGTCATTAAGCATTCCCAAGATGATGAGTTGTCCACTGCCTGCAAACCTTCTCCAGTTGTCCTCCCAAAGAGTGCTAGTCCGACGGAGACAAACTCTGACCCTAACGCTAATCCTTGTGTTGTACTTCCTGTCATTTCAAGTGTAAGTCCAAAGCATCGTAGCATGCGGTCAAGCAGCTCTGATGAAGACTCTGTCAGCTCGTCCTGCAACTTACTGCAAAGTGACCGGCGTCCATCTGATGTTGGTGCTAACAGTGAAGATGAAGACAGCCATCATACCCTTCAGGGTCCACAACCATCCGACATGTTATTATAGTAGAAACATGATACAGTATATATTAATGTACACCATGGAGATCATATTGCCATACTTGTGAATCAATTAATCTCAATATTGATGATGTTATCATTCCACATAATACTGCATATTAATTGCGATAGCAAGGGGGAACACGTCATTATACCAATCAGACCATAGAAGGGTCTATGATCAGACCATTATGTTAGGTCACGTGACCCGACACATGGTTGACTGCCTTTTGAGCGATGGAACGCCTTTCACGGGCGTTGTAGAATCGAAACTAAGAGTTAAATGGACGCCTCTCATCCTGACTCCTCGAAGACCTCCTCCACCGGCCACCTGTCCCACGTCGACCTGACAAGACCGAGGTACGACCAGTCCACTTACCTGGGAAGAGCTAAGCACTTCTTCGAAGTCACTGATCCTAGAAATGTTCTAGCAACGAGCAAACAACTCGAAGAAGCGAAGAGATTGGTTTTGAATCACAAGTGAGAACTCCACTGATATCTGTGAAGTACACAGTCCTTATTGCTACCATTTACTCTTTAGAGCTGGAAGAACCTCTCCTCAGACGACAGAAGAGCAACTATGGAGAGCCAAGAGACTGTACGACTCAGCCTTCCATCCCGATACAGGAGACAAGATGCTTCTGTTCGGACGTATGTCCTTCCAAGTCCCAGGGAACATGGCCATTACTGGTTGTATGATAACCTTCTACAGGTAACTCAACTGTGTGTGTGTGTGTGTGTGTGTGTGTGTGTGTGTGTGTGTGTGTGTGTGTGTGTGTACAGTTACTTCTTCTTGAGAGATAAAGTGTAGACTCACAGCCACCAAATTTAAAGGTGTAATCTGTTGAATAGACAACTCCTTGTACAGTGTACAGGACTCCCTGTACTGTTGGTATGTGTTTGGGTTCCATTCCCAATTGGTACTTGGGACTTGTTCTTTAGCTATTCTTTTTCTGTGATCTTGTCCCTAAACCCATGAGTGCTGACTGTGAAAAGTGGGTCTGGTGACAATGGGACAGCCATGGAAAAAATGTGTGTGTATTGTTGAAGCATCATGTTGATGTTTCATTCATATCTCTAATTAGAATTGATATTGTTTTGATTAATACATTAATCGAACCAATCTCGTCCTTACAGGACTCCATTGCAGGCTATATTCTGGCAGTGGGCCAACCAATCCTTCAACGCTGCTGTGAACTACACCAACAGAAGTGGAGACTCAATATCAAAAAAGTTTGTGCTGACTGCTGTCCTCCCTGTTGTGGAACTTTGTGTTATCCAGTGTGCTCGTTCCCAGGGAATTACTGGTCCCCTATCTCTCTGCAACTGGAGGAGCTGTGGCTACAGCCCTTGCTCTCAACAAGCTGGCAAAGGTGAGTTTACCCATCTATAACATTTGCCATTTCTTTCAATACATATTGGTAAATCTCTGGTGTATAATGAGAGGCTTTTATGTTGGTGGTGTCGGTTCTCGCAATGGACTCTTCCCTCACTGTGTAGGGTCTACCTTCCTTGATAGGACGACTTGTCCCCTTCGTAGCAGTAGCAGCCGCTAACTGTATCAATATCCCTCTGATGAGGCAAAAGTGAGTACATGAGTGCTTAGGGCGATTGTCCAATCATGCATTGCTGGTTGCATTGAAGATACACACCACATACATGCACCCACAGTGACACATGTACACATGTACAGACATGTTCGTAAAAACGAATATTTTTCCATGTAATGCTATCCACGTTATGGGTCCCCATCACCTGGCAACTATTAAAAGATATTCAAATTTCACAATTTTCTCCAATCGCAGTGAACTGAAGAAAGGTATAGTTGTAACGGACAGTGAAGGCACTCCTGTGGGAGATTCCAAAGTATGCTCACAACCTTGATCTCTTTTGCTTTCTGTGACATTGGACTTGTCTCCATATTTAGACAGCCAGCAAAAGAGCTATTTCCATGGTTATTGTATCAAGAATATCTTTAGCCCTGCAAGTCATATGTAAGTCACATGCAGGTCATATGTAAATCACATGCTATAGGTTAGCCTATCAGTACATAATCTCTGACCATTTAGTCATACCGCAACTAGTTATGGACAGGTTGGAGCGTAGATTCCCCATTTTCAAGGTAAGGGGTTCAATCTGTGTGCTAATAGTCCCGGTCAAGCTCAAATGACTGTACTCACCCAGGTGCGGCCCTCTGTACAAGCACTGTTCCAAGTGGGGATGGTTGGTCTGTGGTGAGTGCTGTCTGTGTGTGTCTGTACTGTGTATGTGTGTAGTTCGTGCATCTGTGGTCATTTGTTAATAGCATGTGTGTGTGTGTGTGTGTGTGTGTGTGTGTGTGTGTGTGTGTGTGTGTGTGTGTGTGTGCATAATGTGTTTGTGAGAGTTTTGTGTGTGAATGAATGAATACATATTATGTATAGCAATATGTGTACATCTGAAGCAGTGAGGTTTGGCTGTCTTCTCACTATTGTCTCTCCTTATGTAGCCTCTGTTTTGCTACTCCATTGTGCTGTGCACTGTTCCCCCAACAAAGGTATGTACATTGCTACCACTAAGGCTGGTCAGCGCGGTGCACTAATCCCAGTTTTACTTCTCTAGTTCCATGAAAGTGTCTGATTTGGAATCGGGGCTTCGAAGAAAATTGGAGTTAGAGCGTCCCGCACTAAACAGAGTGTACTTTAACAAGGGCTTGTAATATTTTTTCTCCAATGAAATTATTTATGGCTTGTGTGAAATGTACATGTACTGTATATCACACACATAACATTTTTGAAGGCGAATCTACACGCCTAGTATGCTTACATTAATCGCCTTGTTTGGCAGTAAGCGCACAAGGGCAGAAGCCATGCTGTTCGTGTATTATTCTTATTACAGTTCTACGATAACCAAGCACACACGTAGAGCCTGCCAGCGTATTTAGTTACTGTCGACCTCGCCAACATTCTATGAAGTGATGAACAGTTCTCAGGAAACAGTTAAGGAAGTGCGCCACCTGTCCCACATCGACCTGACCAGACCGAGGTACGACCAGTCCACTTACCTGGGAAGAGCTAAGCACTTCTTCGAAGTCACTGATCCTAGAAATGTTCTAGCAACGAGCAAACAACTCGAAGAAGCGAAGAGATTGGTTTTGAATCACAAGTAAGACCTCCACTGATATCTGTGAAGTACACAGTCCTTATTGGTGCCATTTACTCTTTAGAGCTGGAAGAACTTCTCCTCAGACGACAGAAGAGCAACTATGGAGAGCCAAGAGACTGTACGACTCAGCCTTCCATCCCGATACAGGGGACAAGATGCTTCTGTTCGGACGTATGTCCTTCCAAGTCCCAGGGAACATGACCATTACTGGTTGTATGATAACTTTCTACAGGTATACTCAACTGTGTGTGTGTGTGTGTGTGTGTGTGTGTGTGTGAGGGTGTGCTATCATCGTCCGGTGCTGTGGAGGCAATGCACATTTGATTCACAGGTGTAATTCCATTTGCTTTTAAATAGGCAGAAAGGGAGGGAGGTCCTGTTACATTAGTCATAACCGGAACATTAATATGCCCACTGTGGAGAGGTTGTCCACTCTTCAGAGGCGAAAAATGTATTAACACCATAGGAAAGTTCATTTTTGGTACCTAAGAAAGTGTCCTTTATAGGGGATATTTCTATGGTGTCCTCTATGGTGTCCTCTATTCAGAGGTTCCACTGTATATTCCTCGTGGACGAAGGGCAGACTACATGGAGTGAATTAAGTATAACAAAGTACTTGCTGTCTAATTGTGGCCAAGGATGGTAACAGTGTAATTAGGGATTGATGTTGTTTTGATTAATATTAATTATAATTAATTATTATTATTAATATTAAATCCACTTCATCCCGACAGGACTCCATTGCAGGCTATATTCTGGCAGTGGATCAACCAATCCTTCAACGCTGCTGTGAACTACACCAACAGAAGTGGAGATGCTTTGTCGTTGAAGTGAGGCGTTTGTCCAAAGTAGTTTTGACATTGCTGAGAAAATTTTGTACTTGCAAAAGTGATTTTTTAATATGTTTCAATCCACCTTATGCACACACACACACACACACACACACACACACACACACACACACACACTGCAGGAAACTCAGTATTCCTTATGTTTTAGCCACTAGTGGTGCTGTTATCACAGCACTGACACTTAATAAGGCGACAGCTGTAAGTTAATTCACCCAATGTGAACCTTGATCCACTCCTGACATCAATCTTGATCTTGGTCGATACAGAAGCTACCCTCGCTTATAGGACGATTTGTCCCCTTTGTAGCAGTAGCAGCTGCTAACTGCATCAATATCCCTCTGATGAGGCAAAAGTGAGCATATTAGCCTTCCCTCATCTTCTAAGATTGGATAGTTGTATGTACTGCACTATATGTTGTGTACTGCACTATATGTTGTGTGTACTGCACTATATGTTGTGTGTACTGCACTATATGTTGTGTGTACTGCACTATATGTTTTGTGTACTGCACTATATGTTGTGTACTGTACTATATGTTTAGTGTACTGCACTATATGTTGTGTACTGTACTATAGTTGTGTGTACTGTACACCATATATATTTGAGGCAGAGGAGATCATCTCCGCCTTCTCTGTGCAGTATCACCGTGTACATCCTCCAGGAGTGTACATGAACAAATGTTACATTAATCTTATTTTGACTGGGGAGACCTCCAGCCATAGGCTACTCTTCAAGGTACCCAGTAATGACAGTACAAGCACATACGTACGTACATGTATAGCAAAAGTGAAATGATAGAATAATGAAGTGATTGAACGCTAAATGGAAAATTTGTAAATTTCAAAAGTAGCAATAACGAAGTCCTATTGTTTGTTGTTGTTTGCTCTCTGTTTAGGGAGCTGGTGGAAGGAATAGCAGTCACCAGTAAGGACGGAGAGGTATTGGGAACATCCAAAGTGAGTTTGAATGTGGAAGTTGGAATGGGAACCTTGACTTAGGATATTTTATCACCATGACAATAGAGAGCAGCCAAAACTGCTATAACAATGGTAGTTGTGTCCAGGATCTTGATGGCTCTTCCTGGGATGAGTGAGTCTGTGTCTGTGTGTCTGGGAACTTACTCACTTGTACAAACATCCACATGTACAGATGTACACATGTACCAATGTTCACATGTACCAATGTCCACATGTACAGATGTATACATGTACAGATGTACACATGTACAGATGTACACATGTACAGACCACTACATGTACAGACCATGACATGTACAGACCATGACATGTACAGACCACTACATGTACAGACCATTACATGCACAGTTTATATTGTTTGTGCTCTTTTAGTTTTTCCACAGATTGTTATGAATACCCTTGAGAAGAAGTATACATATTTGAAGGTGTGTACCAGTATAATATCCTTGTATTCATTGCAGCACATGTGTACTGTGTATTCAAGTGCCAATCTTGAGGCTTACTGTATTGTGTTATGCTGCAGAGAGGATGGGTAGCTCGAACTGCGTTGACTGTTGGGATGGTCGGGATTAGGTGTGTGTGTGTGTGTGTGTGTGTGTGTGTGTGTGTGTGTGTGTGTGGTGTGTGTGTGTGTGTGTGTGTGTCTGTGTGTGTGTGGTGTGTGTGTGTGTGTGTGTTCAACAGATCTCATCTTCTTCTACTTTACTTGTCTCAAATAGCTTGGTCTTTGCGACTCCTCTCTGCTGTGCGCTGTTCCCTCAACAGAGGTACAGTCGTGCTGTCCACCATCCCATTGCATACATGGGATGTGTATCATGCAACATTATTAAAACATTCAATTATGTTTAGTCCAGTCTGCTTTGACCACAATTTGGTCCGTCTTACAAGGTTTGAAGGGAATGAATGAACATGATTGGATGGATCAGGACAGACTGTTCACACACTACTTACTCCACCTGCACTGGATTACATGCTGAATGTGTTATCCTGAGACTGTTCTTACATTCCCAGTTCCATGAAGCTGTCAAAGTTGGAACCAGAACTCCAAAAGAGTGTAGCCAGCCGATTCCCCTCTGTAGACAAAGTGTACTTCAACAAAGGACTGTGAACAATTACTGTATTTACCAGAAGATGTAATTTATTCACACAATGTTAACTGCAAGGTAACGGTTATGAGATGTGATGGGGATTAGATTTGTAGTTCATATTTCCATTTTATTCAGTTCCTTGTGATTATTTAATAATATTTAATGATTCCAACATAATATACCTTGAATTGACAAATTGTATCACTGGATTTACGCTGAACCAGCTGAAAATAGACCGAAGTCACTATCAGCTGGGAGACCGAAGTCTGATTTTGATGGCAACCAGTGATTACCTCCCAGTCATCCAAATCCTCAAAGACGTCTTACTGTGCAATAAACCTTCCCCCACCATACCTTGAATTTTACAAGGTTTAAAACCATTCAATTAATTCACTATGATAAGGATACACAATATGTTCTATGTATAATATATTATATAATATTATACAATATGTAAACATATGTACATTCACCTCGTGATACGTATATAAACACTGTGACATTATTTTGTCATAAAATGAAAAGACAATAATTTTTAAATGTACATGAGTTGAAAGTTGTCACATGAGGTCTTTACTGGTTCGTCTGTCAGAGGACGAGGTCCTCGACCTAATGGAAGTAATACTATGTGGTATGGGCACGTACACACACACACACACACACACACACAAGCCCGTGTACACACACACTAACCTCTTCCTTGATGGACCATCAATAGCAAAATCGAAGGTCTCATTCGTGTCTGTTGGATGTGGTGTGAAGGATGGTAAGTCAGGAGATTTCATCTGAGAGAAAGAGAGTACATCAACTAGAATGAACAGACATGGAGCACAAGAATGTTCCAGCATAGAAGATGAATTACTGTATGTACGGTGTATACCAAATGGGCATGGAAATGGGAATATACTCACATTATCCGCTTGTTGCCTCAGAGTGTCCAAGGATATCTCTTCTTCCCCTTCGCTAGCTACTTCCTGTCCATCCTGTACATGTACAGAAAGTGACAGTAATGTACCCACTACCACATATGCAAGTGTACAATATAGTAATTATAGTGTGTGTATAACATGCACACACGGTGAACACACAGACACACATGTAGGCTTACACTGAGTAGAAGTGTGGTGTCCAGTCTTGAGCTGGAAGGCAGCCTTCTAAAGTGGTGTAGTTGTTACAGAATGGTAACCATGAGGACAAAAGGTTGACAAAATGGCTGCCTGTTCTTACTTCTTCACATTCTTCTGGCTGGTGGCATCACTAGTGACAGACGGTCCCTGTAACAAACAAACAAACAATCTATATTGGACAAACTACAAGAATATAACAACAACAACAACAACAACATACCGCAGTTAATCGTTGGTAATCCTGTTGCATTTCAAGTGCTTTCTGGTTCAAGAGAGAGGCATACCGAACAATGTACATCTGCCAATATTGATGCAGGTCATTGCGACCTTCACTCATACACTCTCTCAGACTTTGCTCAATGGCGTCCTGTTAGGAAGGAGAGGGCACTTTTCATGTAAATCACATCTTTTCAGCCACTAATTCTTCAAATTGGAACTAAACCATCACTACACCATTCAACCAATCAAGGGCAAGCACAGCTGAGATCACCAGTGAACACACAATCAATCCCACTTGTCCAGTATATGTAGGTTAGTGAACTAGTATCTCTATCTACTCTGGATCATGGCTACCTGAAAGCCAAGATTTCTTCTTTGCCTGATGTGTTCAGTGTTAGACTGTATCGCAGTACAGAGCTTGGTGAGGAACCCCCCAGTCACATCGACCAACACGTCCATTGCTCTTGTGCGAGTGGCTGAGGAAGGCGAAGGTGAAGGCATGCACTGAAGTGTGGTGGACGGGCGGCATACATGTGAATAATGGAAACACACACTAACTCAGGACAGGATTTATGGGCCTAGTAGAGACCACATGTGATGTACACGCTTATCGTCAGTACTAGAGAGAGGGTGAGCTCCCAAGCTCTCAGATTTCTGAGAATTGATGATGTGCTGTAGAACCCCACATAAAGACCACCTCCCATGAAACCACTCCTATAATGAGACCGCCTTTGCAACAGGACATCAACATCTCAGTCCCAGGGAGACTTTCAATGTTAGAATTACGTAGGACCGCTTCAGTATCAAACTATTCCCACAGGTGGCATCAATGGTGAGGTTATACTGTGTTCGGACACATACACACATACCATCATAGCCAGTGAAGGAGCACTGAGTTACAAGGCCATGTCTCAACATAGCAGATGCTTCTTCTGAGCATGAGGCTGGTTTGGGCAATCTGTTGTAAAGAAAGAACCACATACATACATACATACATACATCTTGTGAGTATTACTACTATTATTAGTAGCAGTATGCCTACGAAATTTGATGATTCTCTGATGGTAAACGTGGCAGTTTTCTTTCACTGGGACCTTCCGGCTTCCAGTTCTTTGTAGGAAAATCTGGACTGGGAATGTCACCCGATGCGGCCCCTTTGTCATTGGGGTCTCTTTCACTTTTCTTCTGTTCATACAAGTCCTTAACTGTCTCAATGAACTTACGCAGGTCAATCGAATGGAGAACGAGATTACGCCCCTTACAATCTCGTGGTAAACAGTCCTTGTCAGCGTCACTACATGCACACAATCAATGAATAAAAATACCATGAATAAACAAAAATAATATAAAAATAACAACAACAACATGTGAATAACATAACCCTATCCCCAACCCTAACCCCCTAGAATGATAGAACGCATTATGTACATAATGTTACATTTTAGATATTGTAATCGATCGACCCACCTAGAGGCCTCAGGAGGGTCTTCGTATAAACTTGGCTTCTGTAGGCAACGTAATTTCTTCCTCTGACCGCACTCCGGGACTGGAATTGAGTGCACTCTCCTATGAAAAATTGGCGTCTTTCCTTTAGGACCACTGCTGGGGTCTAAATCCACCTCTCCCCATAGTTTTGTGGAGAATGGGTTGCTCGCAGATTGCGCCATTTTCCGCTTTAGGGATTTTCTGTAGGGATTTCCTCTGTTCACAGGTCAGTTGGTAAAATGGCCGCTAAAGGTGGCACGAGTACTGCAGCACGTTTTGAAGACTTTGGTTTAGATGGTCGACTTCTTAAGGTACGCACGAATTAAATAGATGTTGGTTGAAAATACGTACCTGTTCTCTTTCATCTCGTTTCCTTCACAAGGCAATCAAAAAACTAGGATGGAATACACCCACTCTTATTCAGGTTAATCGTTGAGATCTGCTTTCATCGTCTCGTTCTCTTTATATTACTATACGTGGTGGGATGTTTCTCAGGGAGAAGCAATACCCTTAGCACTTGAAGGAAAAGATATCCTTGCCAGAGCTCGTACTGGATCAGGGAAGACAGGAGCGTGAGTGAAGTACTTCTATGTTTGCATGTCCGTGTGCATGTTTGCATGTCCATGTGTATGTTGCATGTCCATGTGTATATTAATATGTCCATGTGTATGTTGCATGTGTGTGTGTGTGCATATGTTTACCTGTCCATGCATGTGCATGTGTGTCTTTGCAGACATCCATCCTGATTGTAAATGTATCCACACATATGGTATGTATTGTTACTGGAGGAAAGTGTCCGTGTGTTTGTGTTACCACTCACTACTTAGTTGTAGCCTCTCCACCTGGTGTAGATATGCCATCCCAATCATCCAGAAGATTTTGGAACATAAGCTAGTGAGTTTTATGTACTTCGACCTTGTGTATCTGTACTTTGACTTCCTGTATCTGCACTTTGACTTCCTGTATCTGTGCTTTGACTTCCTGTATCTGTACTTTGACTTCCTGTATCTGTACTTTGACCTTGTATATCCGCACTTTGTACCAACGGGTGTGTACTGTTGCCATGTGTGTGTATTTGCAGACACTGACATATGGTATGATTGTCACACCCTGTGTAGAGTTTGGCTGCGAGTCCGGGCACAATAGCTCTTATTTTAGCTCCTTCTAAGGAACTTTGCCAACAGACAATGCAAAATTTCAAGGTTTGATCAATTGTAATATTTCTTGGATCCACTGTAATTATTGTTGGACATCCACAAATGTACACACACACTACGTACACAGGAATTGTGTGCCTTTTGTACCAAAGACATCAGAATTGTAGATGTTGTCAGCGTTGGGAACTTATCCAGTCAAAAGTATGTTCAGTCAATGAACTTCGATGTCATCAAACTCTTCAAATTTCTCATTCTCTCCACATCTTCCAGGTCAGCATTGATGGAGAGACCGGAGGTTGTCATTGCAACTCCGGGGAAGGCTCTGGGACACCTTCAGAGTAAAGTGAGCCCGTAAATCACATAAATATAGCTTGTGGTCGGTCTACTGGTGTATATCGTGGTCCGTCTACTGGTGTATATCGTGGTTGGTCTACTGGTGTATGTCATGTGGTGGGTGTGTGTGTGTGCTCTTTCAGATACTGGCTGTCAAAGACTCACTTGAGATGCTTGTCGTAGACGAAGCTGACTTGACCTTTTCCTATGGATTTGAAGAGGATTTGAAGAAGCTGGTCCCTTTTCTCCCTCGAATCCTCCAGTCTTTCCTCATGTCTGCCACTCTCTCAGACGACGTACAGTCCATAAAGAAACTTGTCTTGCACAATCCAGTCAGTTCACATCACTCTATGCTTGTGTGACACCATCCAGTACAGTTGCTACGTAGGCTGTGTGAGTTCATGTTGGCACTGTTTTCCAGGTGATTTTGAAGCTCGAAGAAGGAGACCTACCTTCACTGGACCAGTTGACTCAGTACCATATTAGGTGAAGTTTGCTCTGTCTCCTAAAATTCACGTATTTAATTGATATTAATATTGGGAGCCAGTCAAAATACCTGTATTTTATTTTAAATTTGTATACAGAACACATCTCCTGCTCATTTCATATGCATGACATATGGTTGAGTGTACATGCATACGTACATACATACATACCTACATATATACATCCATTCATATATACATACATGCATGCATACATACATACATACGTACATACTGTACATACATACGTACATACTGTACATACATACATACTGTACATACATACATACATGTACGTGCATACATAGTACATAATACATATTATGGTATTTGACTGCATGCAGTGTTTTCTTTCTGTTTTAGATGTGACAACGATGACAAATATCTTCTCGTCTTTGCTATGTTAAAGCTAGAGTGAGTACAGGGCGTTCTTTGGATTATTGTTGTGTTTATTGTTGTTATTGTTGGTTTTATAGTTGTTATCAATGTTGTTGTTGTGTTGGTGCTGACTGTACATGTGCATGTCCAAGTACCTATGTTTGCATGTCATGTACCTGTGATGGCTGTCCTAGCAGAAAGTAACATACTACTGGACCTTCTCAATGATTGTAAACAGGTTGGTCAGAGGGAAAACCTTGATATTTGTCAACGAAATCAACTCGTGCTACAAACTGAAGCTATTTCTGGAGCAGTTTGGAATCCGCTCTTGTGTGCTGAATTCGGAACTCCCTTACAATTCCAGGTCAGTTGAATATTTATTTTCTTTGTTTTTTTCCTGGTCTTACTGTCTGGGCCATAATTACTTTACAATTACATACTTCAAACTTTTTCATCAAGGCAACACATTGTGGATGAGTTCAACAGAGGAGTTTATGATTACATCATTGCTACTGATGAATCTCACATGGCAGACATTTCACGTATCCTTGGAAACAGGTCTCGCTTCCCTGTTCCTGTACTTTAACTGCTGGTGTGTGTGGTGTGTCAACTTGCGTATAGTGACTCTTAAGAGCTGTTAAAATGCATGTTGAATGTGTGTTGGTGTGGTGTAGCACTGTTATTACAGTTTGTTACTAGCCATACCTGTGAACACAAGTGGTCCATACTTACAGTTGTTCATAGTTGCCACATTCGTGAATACCGAGCTGTAGTTTAAGCATGATCTCACAACATGTTCTCGTACATCTCGTGTGAACTCCGTGATTGGCAGGTTGTACCTCTACGACGTGTGTCGTCACTCTAACGTAGGAGTAAGGTTGTCAAACATGTTCAGTTTTCCTACTCATGTCTAATGGAATCAATTTACATATTTGTTGGGCTGTTATGTGGAGTTATCAGATCAGGTTGGAGTGTTCACTGCTTGTGTTTTGAGTATGAGTTATTCGTGAGTATGCAATGAGCCATCCCAGAATGAAGAGCTACATGTGTGTGTGTATCCCAGCCTGTACTTAAGTATGTGGAAATGTGGACAAACATACGTACACGCTCTGTGCACACAAGAATTTTGTGAATTGTAATTCTTAACACTTCAAGTCAAAGACTCCCGTTCAAGGAAGCAAAAGTTTGTCACAGAATTAACGTAATGTGTACCTCTGGTGCCTTATGTGTGGCAGTTGTTACTCTTGTCAGGTCGAAATGGAAGAAGGATAAAGACTACAATGTGTCCAGAGGGATTGACTTCAAAGGAGTCGAGAATGTTCTGAACTTTGACTTTCCTCCATCACCTGAGGCATACATACACAGAGTTGGCAGGTAAAGTGTTGTTGTTGTTATTGTTGTTTGTGGGGTGTTGTCGTTGTTGTTGTTTGTGGGGTGTTGATGTTGTTTGTGGGGTGTTGTTGTTTGTGGGTTGTTGTTGTTGTTTGTAGGGTGTTGGTGGTTATGGAATGTATTATGCCAACACTACCCTATATTCTGACATTTTTGTTCTTTCTTTTTTTGTTGTTTATTTATCTGTTGTTTGTTTATACTTTTGTTGTTGGGTGGCAGAACTGCTCGAGGGTGTGAAACTGGTAGTTCTTTGTCATTTGTTTGCGATGGAGAAGTGGACAGACTAAAAGAAGTTGAAGCCAAATTAACTGGTGGAGCAGGTGGGTGGAACCTGGTAGTGATTAATGGGTTTAACTCTCTTCAATCACAACCCCTGTGTATATTTGTCAGTTAATGAGACGCCGGTTGCTGTGAAGCCATACAAGTTCAAAATGAGCACAGTCGAAGGTTTCAGATATAGAGTCAAGGTATGTTCGGTGAGGTGGTGTGCTCGGTGAGGTGGTGTGCTTGGTGAGATGGTGTGCTTGGTGAGGTGGTGAGCTTAGTGAGGTAGTGTGGTCAGTGAGGTGGTGTTGATATTTGTCTATGCTAACTACTGTTTTAATACATTGTTTACTGTTGTCTTTCTACACACACAACACACACACACACATACACACACACACACACACACACACGCACACACACACACACACTACAGGATGCCCTGAAGGCAGTGTCGAAATCATCTGGTTTGTTTCAGATATGTAGTTTTCTCATTGATAGTATCTGTTCCACAATCCCCTCCTCCACCTGTTAGTGAGAGAGGCCAGACTCAGGGAGATAAGAACAGAAGTACTGAACTCTGAAAAGCTCAAGGTTAGGTGCTGTGTACCGTCACAGTCACTCACGTACGTACACGTGTACATACAGTTAGTTGTGTACAATTTACTGCATGGAGTGTCGTCCCTCAACAAGTAACCTAGGAGGAACCTCGAAAAGGAATGAGAAGTTGTTCAACAGACATGTATTTTGAAACAGGATTGCGCAGTTGTGAAGGATAATGGGACTATCCAGTTATAAGACAGACCTTCCAGCTGCATGGTCAAATAGATCAGCTGTTCAACAGCAATGGGCAAGCATGTGTACGTATGTAGTGAGACAATACACTGCAGCACAGCAGACCACACACTCAGCATAGGGAGCCTATGACCACAGTCAGCTGTGATCCTCTGTTCCATTGGGTGTTTTGTCTCACTACACCAGACATCTGGTGCCCCCAGGGAGGGTTGTAGACATCTGGTGCCCCCAGGGAGGGTTGTAGACATCTGGTGCCCCCAGGGAGGGTTGTGTTGGTGTTGATTTTGTTGACAAGACGGCCTGTGTGCAGCTCACATAAAGATGGGTCTAGATGATGGGCTGACCCCATCTGTCGTGTGTGTGTACATCCAGTACATGCTCCCACCTACACAGTGGTACCAGCTGCCTGTGTACCAGTGGTATCCGTCAACAAGAAGGCAATGTAAACATGTTGTCTGTCTGTTGTTGACCACACCCTAAGGGAAGCCATAAAGTTTTATTTTTGTTGTTGTTGTTTACAGTAATGTACTACTCACAGGCTCAAACCATTCATCATTTGTTGATCCAAGTTGTTGGTCATCAATGACAGTAAATCAAAACATCTGATTTCCTTGGGATCTAACTATCTTGTCAGAAGGCAGATTACTATCCACAGTGATTTAGCAGCTGTGAATATCGAGCACAGTCCACAAGTATATTGATACTGTTGTGTGTTACATTGCGCACTAACACATACCTTGTTTGTTGACCCTGTTTACCAATACAGTTTGTTTACTGACAGGTATTCTTCGAGGACAACCCCCGAGACCTTCAGGTATTGCGTCATGACAAGACATTGCAGCCCAAGAAGGTGCAACCCCACCTTAAACAAGTACCGTCCTATCTCAGTGAGTGGAACACACACACACAAGTACGCACAACACACACACACACACAAGTACACACACACACACAAACACACACAAGTACACACACGCAAATACACACACACACACACACACACACACACACACACACACACACACACACACACACACACACACACACACAAGTACACACACACACACACACACACACACACACACACACACACACACACACACACACACACACAAGTACACACACACACACACACACACACACACACACACACACACACACACACACACACACACACACCTATAGTGGTATCATGCACACCCCGTGTATACTGGTTGATGTCCTGTACTGTATTCAGAGATAGCTTGGTGTGAAGTCCCTCCATTGTCCACTCTTACAGTTCCCTCTGTCTTGAAGAAGAGCTCGGAGGAAACTGAAGGAGGAGGTCCAGCTCCGAAGAGATCAAAGCAGATTTCTCGTGTCCGTCGAGGCAATTGGAAGAGAAAGGCAAAACAGGTCAGTTGATATTGTTCAAAGGCAGTGTGTCACAATACTTGCTGAGAATTGCGCAATGTTACGTGGTGTGCTTTGTGGTTGTTTCTGTTAGAAGTCAACAGACCCTCTCAAGACTTACATGGCTTCCAAGTCGCGAATCACATGATCAACATATCATCTAGTGCAACAAATAATTTTTATTTCAAAGATATTATAATTATAATATACCATGAGCAGTACATAATTTTTTAATATTATGCGATTATTCAATACAATGTCAATTTTTTCCCTTGTGACCAAAGCCTCTCCTGTGTGCACGTGATGCATAATAGCACAAATACAGATGCATGGACACACTCCTGGAACTAGTACGGTCCTTCTGATAACAGAAATAATAGGTTTTGATCAAAATTTCTCACTGGTGTCCATATGGCACATGATATTGCATACACTTTGTAATAGTTTGTATGTACATTCCAATATAAGTGTGATATACATTGTGGTGGGCACTCAGGTAATTTCCCATTTTGTCTGCTTGGTGTGCTTATAGTGCATCAAGTCTACAACCTGCATTGAGGTCGTTATCATAAATTTCTATACACCATGTAATGAACAGTTCTCTTGTGAAGAAACTGCTGGTTTTGTTATGTAAAGTACATACATGTAAATCTATGTGTCCATCAACAAAGATGCACACACAAGCCTATAGCTACATAGCTAATGAATGTGCCAGTCAATAGATTGGAGGAGTAATATTAAGACAGGTGTCAACTGGTCAACATGCAGAAATTGAAAGGTTATAAGAACTATCTTTAAGAAATTAAAAAGGGAAAAGAAATTCAATGATTGATCTAAACAAAAACCTCTAAAAAACTACTACTTGCTAATACAAACATTGGTACGGTGGCAACTTGTTGAGGTGGGGTTCCTCTCAATGCAACACGCCACCACAGCTCTGACGAATGTCTGTGACGTTAACAGTAGCTGTGTCCCAGAGAACGGTTTGGTTCGTCCCAGTCAGCACAACTCCGTCAGTGTCACCTCCGAGACTCCCCAGAAACAAGTAGGAATGCTTTAGCCTCACATCACAGGAACAACTCCCTCTGGTCACTCTCACCCTCATCACAGTCGAGGTGAAGTTGGAAGGAGACTTGACAACCTCTTGTATTCGAATACTGAACAGATCCTCACTTAGTTCCTCCTCCAGTAACGCTACAGCACCTGTGGAGTTGGAAGAGATGAACTCAGCCCATCGCCCTCACAAGACCCCTCTCCCATCTCCCAATGGTAATCTTATTATGATTTTGATGAAAAGAAATCATAAGACATTCATTTAACAGTCACAAGGAGAACAACAAATGGACGCCCACAACAATAACCACATCCATGGTGACAACATATTTATCGTAAGATAACTGGAAGTTGATCGCTATTGACAGAATCCTAACGTATCCTCAATGTGGCAACTAAAAATGGAAGTGTCAATAATTCTTATTTTCTTGAGTTCCTTAAGGTGCTTACCAAATTCTGATGTCGTACAAGTGATCACTGGGTTGGGTCTGTCTTTGGAATGGTGTTGTCCAACACAGGGAACTAGATGAGAACAAGACACACACACAACACGGTAACATCCCACTAACATGAAGTAGATTGAATGTGATTGTGCGGACAAGTGTGATACATGTCCTGGTACTAGTGTAGAGGGTAATCAACTGGTAAGGAGCATGAAGGAGTAGCTGTAGGTGGGCTATCGCAGGTGATGACAGATAGGTGTTGACAAAACACGCTGGCTACATACATTTTAAGTGTTTAACAGAGGAAGTGTTTGTGTTGGTGTAAGGGAGAGGGATACCCCATCCAATTTCTCCCAGGGATAGGTTCCAGCCCTGGACGTGGGCAAGGAATTACGGGGTAGCAAGAATGATGACCTCTTGAGGTGAATTCAAGACCTTTCAAGTGGGAGTGAAACCTGCTCAAGTGTAGCTTTCAAATACACACCTGATTGTGTGACAGGGAAAGTAACCCACAGCGAACCAGCCTTAAACATGTATGTGAATGTTACTTTCAGGTGGTTTGAACGGGGTCTGGACACAAGCATCCAACAGGCAAACCCAGTATCAGCAGATCAGTGAACAATTTGTGAGCATGTTAATCTGTAAGATAGCCATCACTAATCACGAAACATCAGACATCACACACAGACTGCTCGGCTCCTACACAGAGAATCACAACCAGGTGCAACAGGTGACACACTCATGACAAAATGTGCCCGCTACATGCATTTAAGTATGTACAGAGGAAGGGTTCATGTCTGGAGGTGGGTCCCGGCCCTTGAACGTGGACGCAGTGCAGTAGGTGAGCTCCCAGTGCTCAGGACAGCAGTGCTACCTCACGTCCACAGCCTTCCATGGGGTAAGCAGTAGTTAGTTCACAAACTGGTGCACTGATGAGTGGTCACTGTGAGGCCAGATAACCACCCATTATCAGATCAGTACATCTGACTTAGGTTACTAACGGCTTGTCCCCTCAACTATCAGAAGGAGGAGGTGCTGAACCTGAACAGGTCCACACTCTGAGGGACAAGAATGGGCGGAGTCTAGGGGGATTGGTCTGCCAAAAGGACTGTTGGTTGTCATGACTACAGTATTGACAGTAAATAATGTGCGTGTATATGCGTGTCCATATCTATGTACGACTGTGTGTACTTCTCACCGCACACAAAACAGTACCTGTTATAGCCAGTCCTCGAGACTGGATTGAGCCCTGGGTGTTGCTGGCCAAACATGTGAACACGCCGTCCTGAGAAACAAAGATGCTTGAGAATTTTATGAAAGAAATGATCAAATATTCTTCATTGGTACTGAGAGTGTGACTTGAGAGGCGTATTGAAACGGGCCCAGAGGGTGCTACCCTTGATCCATTATGCAGCCACGTTATGTTGGGTTGCGGGGACCCACGGAAGATGCAGTAGAACTCAATGGATGCACCGCACACAACGGTCATACTATCACGTCCAAAGTGATCTGGTGGTTCCTGTACCACCACAGGCTGGTAGTGTCCTACTGTGGATGTAAACAAGACAGAAAGATGTTACACAGATTGTACAGTGGGTGGTGTGTACAGGTTTGACCGGGAACTCACACACACAACACACACAACCATACACACCGCACACACACACACAACACAACACACACACACAACACACACACACACACACACAACACACACACACACACACACACAACACACACACACACACACACACACACACACACACAAACACACAACACACACACACACACACACACAAACACACACACACAACACACACGCGCGCGCGCAGACACAACATTGTGAAAGCAACATGCTTCAAGTTTAATTCCACAGACACACAGACTTCACCAACCTGCTTGAACTTTGACCCTCACACTCTTCTCCAATTTACCAGCTCTACATAGGTAGAATCCATTGTGTTCACTGTCCACTCTACTGATGGTCAGGCTCACCAACACAGTGTAATTCGTCCTAGAGACTGTGGTATACACACCCCAGGGATAGGAGGCTGGCGAATATTGTGGGTCTTTGTAGTAGATCCACACGGGAGTGGTGACGTTGGAGAACTGCGTGTGCACCCAACAATCCAAGCTCACTTTGTTCTCTCCCGAGGAAAGCAGGAGCACTGAGGTGGTCTGGAGTTCTTTACCTTTGGATCGAATCTCCAATCCTTAGATGCATCCAAAGAGAGAATGGAACCCAGTAGACACACACGGTTGTTGATATGCTTGATGGTAATTACAACTGTGTTCACACATGTATGGTGTGTGCACATGTATAGTGAGTGTACATATGTATAGTGTGCACATATATACAGTGTGTGTGTACTTGTGTGGTATACACACTGTACAATGTATGCACACTCGCTAGTACGGAGTGCGTCGCCTGTACAATAGACTCGCCATATATACAGTAGTTGGTTGGAACATACATGCTATGAATAATATTAGAACAAACATGTCTGTGCATGCAGCGGTACACTTGTACTAACGGGCACAGTAAGGGTTCACTCCTGACCACGTTCCGTTGCTATGACAAAACCGCTGCGATGGTCCCACCAGCGTGTACCCCCTCGAACACGCGAAATGGGCCACGTCTCCTTTCACAAATTTTGTTCCATTGCGCAATGGCGCCAAAGACGGGCATTGCACATCTAAAATAGGAAGGAGATAGCTTGGGCTAATAATCTTCTTCTGATTTGCATGTGGGAACTCACCTCTCTGCACGCACAAGTCTTGGCACTTCGTTATACTGGTAAAATCGTTGGAGTAAATCCTGGTCGGTATCGTACAAGTACGGTAAATCTTGCATACTCCCGTATATTGATCGTAATACCATCTCCGGTGAAGAGGAGCGCGGCAAGATGTATCGACCTCGTGTCTCGAGTGGCACAAATGACGAACATCAAAGCTCGCGCTGCTGTCCCGTGCACTCCGATAGGAATGTCGTAAACTAAACGCAAGGAGTAGTCTCTGAAAGCCCCCTGAATGGGGGAGCAAATGATGCGTTATCGCCTGCATGCTCGCTTAAAACTCGAGTACCCTGCACACTCATTGAGAGGTAAACCATCTCAAAACTCACCCACTAACAGCACAATGCAACAAAGAATTCTCCATTTCGGCATATCCACAAAAGTGGCCTTGTACCACACTGGAGGATGTTGCAGCGAGTTGTGTTTTATAAGATGGTAATGGTTGTTAGGAGATGTACCATAACAAGACAGGAACTGAAAGTTGTGCGTGAAGAGTGTACGCTAACAAGGAACATCATTAGATCATAATAAAACACAACACTCGAACAAGAACACTTGCTGGTGTTTAGAACATCAGAATAAACTGATAAACACGCACACTATATGTACTGCTGCAGTTGGTAAGAGAAGAAAATATGACCACTGTCTGTTAGACTTCGGCATCTGCTGACTTTTTGTGCTTCTTCTTCTTCTTCTTAGGTGACTCCACAGGAACTTCCGTATCCATCTCTTCTTGGCCATCTTGGGTGGATTCGACAAATATGGCATCATCCACCTCTTCTGACTTTACTTTCTTCTTCTTTTTCTTCTTCTTCTCTGAAGAGGGAGCAACCCCCAGGCCATCGACTTCCATTCCTCCCAGAACAGATTTGGCTTCTTCAATAGCCTCTCTCATCACTTCAACATTCTTGCGAGGGGTAACTCCAGTTTCGTAAAACTTGAGTCTCTCCTCCACTTGCCCCTTCAGCTTCTCACCAAACGTGCTAGTTGGTTGTTCTGTAGGACAACACAAGGCAGGTACAACACACCTACAGTGCATGCCACCGGCAGTCTAGTCATGGTTGACAGTGCAACTCATACCAGCCCATGAAATCAGGTGTGCATGACCCAACACCAACATACCTGAAAATGAGTCTATTCTGGCTGCAATGGAGCATTTGTTGGCGAGGTATCGCGATATTCTGCCTTTGTTCTTTGTTCCAGCTCGACCAATGAAGGAGGAATGAAAAATGAGACCATATTTGGGAGTGTTCCCTCGGGTCTTCAAGGCTCTGTGTTGAATAAGGGGAATGGTCATTTGAAGACACAAACAAATGTTAATACTGCAAATAAAATTGCTATGCACACACACACACACACACACACACACACACACACACACACACACACACACACGCACACACACACCCCTTACCTAAACAATGCCTTCTCAGCACCCAATATCTGCACAGTGGAAGCTGGGTATTTGGCTAAATTAGTGAGGCTACCAGCATGAGATATGAGCCTTGCGCCGACCTGCACATGCAGACAGGGTACACATGTCAGTTCACATACACCACATATGTATGTACAAAAACAAAAAGGTGCATGTGTGTAGACTGTGTGTATCATCAAGTAATGTTCAACACTACACCCATCCAACCACAAAGTACATATATTATAACAAATAGGGATTTCAGACTGCGAAGTTTTCAACTGTTGTTGGGAAAAAGGTCATTGAGGACACGAACAACTTTTAATACTGCAAAGAAAATTGCTGTGTGCACACACACACAGACACCCACCCACACCCACCCAAACCTGCACACACACACACACCAATGCTCTGGGATGTACGTACCTGTTCACCGATCAGGGTTGTTAGATTGGGTGCAATGTCCATCATCTTGCTAGTGAGATAGTCCATGAGCTGCTTCCTGTAGTCTGCCAGCGCAATGACGCGGACAGTGAAGTGTTCTATGTTGAGGAGGTCCACCGGGGAGATCTCCATGCCTAGTCACGCAAGGGACAATAGGGAGCCTGGTGTACATACATATCACTGCACACACAAGCCTACGTCTGCCCTCCCCAAACCCTACACTACAGAGGTCTCCTGGTTTGGGAGTACTTCACCACACAACAGTAGCAACCCGGGATATACGTAGTATGGTGTCCTTACTGTAGAGGGGTCCCCAATTTGAAGGTCTTTCTCCACATTACAGTAGCAACCTTGGATATAGTATGGTGTCCTTACTGTAGAGGGGTCCCCAATTTGAAGGTCTTTCTCCACATTACAGTAGTAACCTTGGATATAGTATGGTGTCCTTACTGTAGAGGGGTCCCCAATTTGAAGGTCTCTCCATATTACAGTAGCAACCCGGGATATAGTATGGTGTCCTTACTGTAGAGGGGTCCCCAATTTGAAGGTCTTTCTCCACATTACAGTAGTAACCTTGGATATAGTATGGTGTCCTTACTGTAGAGGGGTCCCCAATTTGAAGGTCTTTCTCCACATTACAGTAGTAACCTTGGATATAGTATGGTGTCCTTACTGTAGAGGGGTCCCCAATTTGAAGGTCTTTCTCCACATTACAGTAGTAACCTTGGATATAGTATGGTGTCCTTACTGTAGAGGGGTCCCCAATTTGAAGGTCTTTCTCCACATTACAGTAGTAACCTGGGATATAGTATGGTGTATTCAATATATATGTAGGGGTCATCAAAGGTATTCCACCATACCACACTACCACCCTGTGACCCAGCATGATGCGATTGCTGGCATGTTTGGTACACTTGAAGGTTTGAAATAGAAAGAGGTTCAGGTACATAACACACACATGCGTGTGAGAACCCTCGCAGTGGAACCTGTCCACAATGGTCACCCTTGGGACTCAACAGGTGGGTATCATACAGCAGTGTCCTGTATATGCAGGTTGAATTGTACACTGCAGACCCTTTGGGACTTGGCAACCTGGCTGTTGTAGAGAGGTGGCCTGCCGATACAGTAGCCATTAACGTCCACTGTGGAATCATATTTTAGCACTATTCCAGTCATTAAACGCTTTGATTCTCATACTGGCCATAAAACAGGGCTCCAATGACAAGTGTCTCCACAAAACTGTGTAATATCATAATGTGATAAGGTGACCTTGGTGAGGAGGTTTCCTAGACTGGCTCTTCACCAGGTTGGCACCACAGTCTGTACAGCTCGTGCCACCACCGGTGAAGTTCACTTACTCAGTTGTCACCTAACACTATGTAATGTGTGCCCAGTACAAGTTAACACAAGACTCACATGCTCAATAGAGGCCAAAACGAATTTTCCCACTCAATGCAGACCTGCTCTGATTAGAGGGTTTACCCCTCGGGACTCACATGGTTTCAAAGATTAAAACAAATGTTCAAAATTTGAAAACTCGTGGGCAGCCTATGGTCCTGAACACTCCAATTACTTGTTTGTTACAGTACATATGTATGCACTGCGATTCCTGTACTCCATGTGTACATACAAATGTACATATGTATTGTGGCAAATGTACTGAATGTTCATATGTGATGTGGTACCTGTACTGTGTGTACATGTGTATTGTGGTACCTGTACTGTGTGTACATGTGTATTGTGGTACCTGTACTGTGTACACAGTACATGTGTACTGTAGTACCTCTAATGTGTGTACATGTGTATTGTGGTACCTGTACTGTGTGTACATGTGTATTGTGGTACCTGTACTGTGTGTACATGCGTATTGTAGTACCTGTACTGTGTACACAGTACATGTGTACTGTAGTACCTCTAATGTGTGTACATGTGTACTGTGGTACCTGTACCACATGTACCTAAGTACATACGTACATATTGAATTGAGACCACCTCGATCCAGCCCATATGAAGTACTTCAATGTTATACTTACACCATGGGTAACCTCAATCAGCACACACTCCACACACAATCGAAGCATAGGCTTTGAACAGTCACATGCGAAATGTTAGAACCTGTTCAGTACACAGTACACTCACCCATTGACACTTTGGCAGCATCGAAGACAGCAGCCACCTTCTCTGCATCTTGAACAATGTCCTCGAGACCTTCCCTCATCTCCTCAGTCAGGTTCTTCCGTGCTCCAATGAAGTTAGCTACTCTGGCATACATGTAGTTGTCGGGTACAATTTTGACCAGCTCAGGGAAATGATAAGAATACCACTCTCTGACAGAGAGAGAGGTATTTCCGGAGTGAGTGCAGTGTGCAATACACACTCATGGTATAACATACACATGTACATGCACCACACACGTACACACACAGACAGACAGACAGACAGACAGACAGACAGACAGACACACACACACACACACACACACACACACACACACACACACACACACAGACACACACAAACACACACACACACACACACACACACACACACACACACACACACACACACACACACACACACACACACACCTAATTCTCATTGAAAAGGTATTGATGTCCTTGTCCACCTGGTCCAGTAGGCTGATCCCCTGGATGATCATGTTGTCCACTCTGTTCACATTGAACTTGACTTTAGCTCTGGAATAACTGTGGCCTAAACCAAGCTGAGCTTTAGCAGCCGCTGGTCCAGTTAACCCTGCAATAACAAAGGTACCATAAGACCATCATACTTCAGTCCACTGGTGTCCAGTTTAGGAAGAATTGCAGAACAATTCACACATCAAGACACTTGAATGGTTAGGCAATAGTCTTCACATACAGAGGGGTTAAATCATGACATTAAACGTGACGTGTACAAACATATTTGTGCATGCTATTTCCCACTCCATGCAACTAGATTCAGTTCACTTAGTCTCGTACATAGATGACATTTTTCCTTTTAGTGTGTTCCGTAAACAGCTCAAAACACCCACCTGTGCATGCGGGATGCATAAACACACGATGGACATGTATGTGCACTAGTTCAACTATGAAGCCTTCTCCCATAAGCATACACCAACTGATGTGATGAATAATCACAGGTTAGGGAGGCCCCACCCTTCTCAGGTCCTATACCTCAGAACACACCACTGTTGTGAATCTGTGCAGTATCAGAAGAAACTGGTGGCAATGCTACATCTTAAGTGGTGCACCAGGAACCTGAGAGAAGACCGTGAGTGGACGACAGCCTGGTACAAAGGTTGCCATGGCGAGGGTTGCCTACTCACCCCCGCATGGATGAACACAACTTTTGCTACTTCTCAGTTGAGCGGTCTGGCATTTCCTCCAAAGAATCAGGTGATCCAGGCGTGAGTTGGTGGAATGGAGTGCCAATAATAAAGGAACTACACAACATATCCATAGTGAGGGATAAGCATTTTGCCCTTTCCCATATAAGGGACTCTTATTTACTTGTACTTCAACTCTCTACGTTGTTAGCCACAAAGAATTGACATCCAAAGATATACCTAGATGTATGTGTGTTGTTATGAGTACCAAGTGCAAAGTTGGTTTGAGTAGCACTCGCGAATAAATTTGAAAATGTGAATAAATTTACAAACAAACACAGTCACTGACCCTTTACAAGTTTCGTGAAGTAGAGCCTGATTCCTCTGGTGACTTCCAACACACTTCCCCCACTCTCACACTTGATCCCAAGCTGTTCCTGGATACTTCCCCCGAGCTTTCCGTCCGACACTCCGAGAACAACCTTCTTTGCCTTCTTCCCGCTTGGAAGATTGGCCTCTAAGAAAACCTGAAGGTCTTCGTGTATCAGACCTGGTGATGGGGAGAGTGACAATAAATGAAGAGAATACAAATACGTATTTTCCCACCCCTGCGTGTGAGAAAGCAGAGATCCAATGGCTGACAGAAATGATGGAATTGGAACAAGAAGACACATGCACCACACACACACACCACATACGCGCTCACACCCTCCCACACACTAACCTTCCGAAATACTGTTCACATTATCGAGTGCGTTCGCTCCAGTCTTGAAGGGCGAGAAAGCCGTCAGATTGACCAGTTGACCAAATCGTGCAAAGTCGCTCATGGCATCTTGCACTTGAGGAAGAAAGGCTCCAATGTCCTCCACTCCACTGCACTGGAAGAGGGCGTACCCAGACGCATGCTCAAAGAGAACAAATAGCACCTACATATAGGAGGGGACCATATATGGGAACATAACACGAGATAATCCACTGGATCAGCGTCACACAACTGAACATCACCACAATGAGAACAACATTGGACAGAATCTCTTTATTCACTTGCACGGGAGTTGCAACTTTCTCAGACTACAAAACAAGGGTTGCCTATTAAGAACAGCCCCCTGGGTTGTCTGTAAACACCGGACCCATTGGTTTCAGGGGTTGGGAGTTTGGTATTGTATATTAACCCCCCCAGAGTGTTGGTCATTCTTATAGCTGATCCCAAAACACGAATCACGTATCCAACATCCTCCCTTGTACGAAGAACAAGGAGTGAGTACTATAAACTATCCCTCATTACCAGACCCCACACTGATCACATACACTTATCCCATACACAGGTATGCTAGCATAGCAATACATCAACAATGACGCAAAGAATCAGTACACATATATACACATGCACAATGACGGATCGGCTGTAGGCCCATAGAGACACTATGCACCTTCTGGCTACGAGCAACAAAACGAAAATAACAAATTACATATTGAGATAGATCTAAAAGCAGCTCAGAATTAGGTTCATCGTCAGAGTAGCCTGTAGCTAATCAGAGGTGTCCTAAGAAAACTGTCTTCATTGCTGCCGCATTAAGCTGTAGAGAAACACTGGTACTCAACAACTACAGACCGCGTGTGTGCACTCACCATTTTGACAACGTGACCGAAGCGTGTGGATTACGTCATAGAAGGTAAACCACGCCTCCAGCCGATATCCTGCACTCGGAGCATCATAAAAGCTCGCTGTTCGCGCAAAGCACGCGCAGTGGATGCTGAGGGCAGCAGTGAGGGGACCATGGACCAAATGGCCAACTTTACGTGCAACATTACAACCGACCACTCCGAGGTGGAGGAAGCTCCGCTCGTTTATCGTCAGGTTCTCGGTACAGTCATCTTCATCGCTGTCTGGCCCCTCATCGTCTTCGACTTCAGCAAGTACTTCCCCATCAGTAGACCGGCGGCAGCTCTCGTTGGTGGCACGCTAATGGTCATATTCTACGTCCTCGACCAGCTGGATGTGTACAAGATCCTCGGAGGTGAAGACGACGATAGAGGCAACCTCAGGACCCTATTCCTCCTCATGGGTATGATGCTCTTGTCGTTTTACTTCGACAGAGAAGGTATCCTCCAATACGTGGCTCTGAAAGTATTTGGGAAGAGCGGTGCGCCTTTCAGATCCGTACTCTGGAGGGTCTGTCTAGTGTCCGGCTTTCTCTCGGCGCTCATCACCAACGATGCCGCGTGTGTCATCATCACCCCGTTGCTGCTGGAGGAACATTTCAAGCAAAAGCGGGATAAAAATGAGCTCTACTTCCTGTGCCTCGCTATAGCAACGTCTGCTAATATCGGAAGTTCAGCCACTTTTTTCGGTAATCCCCAGAATGCGTTTATTGCCTCAGTGTCAGGTGTTGGTCTGCTGCAATTTCTCATCAGCTTGCTCCCGGCTTCCATCATCGGTCTGTTGATCAACATTGGCCTGTTATATTTGTATTACTTCATTCAACTCAAATTCGGTGACAAACTGATATGCAATCGCTGTCCAGGTAGTAAAGGAGAGGATCAGGATCCGGAACAGATGGAGCACACATCACCTCCGCAGGACGAGAACAACAATCACGAAGGGGAGGAAGGTCACAATCCTCCTCCACCTAGAAGCCTGGCTGCAGAAAGAGAAGCAAGTGCACGACTCAAGGATCCTAATGATGGTCAGAATCGACATAGCTTGATTGCACTTGAGAGGGACACTCTGCTTGGCAGCATGACTATGATCAGTGGCACCTGGGCCCAGAGAACCTCCGTCACCCAAAAAAACCCAGACCCTAAACGGTTGTCGGACAGTACAACGACTTCGAAAGATCTGTCAAAATCGCTCCCAGCTCTGGACCAACCGGCATCCTATGGAGCCACCAAGTATGAAGAGACTTCCTTTCAGGCTCCTCCGCTAGTGGTTATTACTAATGAGAACACCGGCACACCTAATATCGGTGAAGACACTCCCGTGGTCCAGGAGAAAAAGAAAGTGAAAAAGTGGAAGAAAATTGCTTTCATTGTTTCCATCCTTGTCGTGACCGCTCTAGTGATGGTTCTACTCGTCATACCTAAAATCACCCTCCAGGATGGCTATGAGCTGAAGTTCGATCTTGGTCTTGTCCCTTTCGGAGGTGCAGTGATCATTATGCTCATCGATTGCATCATCAATCGTATAAGTGCCTACGATGCCATGGTTCAGATCGACTGGACACTGATCCTCCTCTTTATAGGTTTGTTCATTTGGCTAGAAGGTTTTCAGAAAACTGGATTTCCTACAGTGGTGTTTGATGCATTGAAGGATTTCATGTCAATAACAACAGTCCAGGGAATCATATTCTTTACTGTGTTTGTGCTCATTGGATCCAATATTATCAGTAATGTCCCACTGACCATTTTGATTGTCCACCAGATCTGCGGTCTGTATAAGGGATGCCACGAGGATGCCTCACGCGTTGTGCCAGCCATGTTACTGGCCTGGGTTGCCACGGTAGCAGGAAACTTCACACTCATTGGAAGCATCGCTAACTTGCTGGTAGCAGAGAAGGCAAAAACCTCCAAGCACAAGTACATCCTGGGCTTCTTCCCCTATCTGATGTTTGGATCTGTCTCCACTCTTCTCGTGACCTTCATATGTCTTCCAATTGTGTATGGGATGGCTGTCCTCTCTGAGCTCATCCCGATTTAACCACCTGCTCACCGGATTCATATCCCATTTCTAGTTTTTCACAAATAGCCTGTATTATTCTTGCAATGCTGTTGGAATTATATATTTTTGGTTTGATCGCTTGCAAACTGAAGTGTATACTAAAGACACTATTGATTATTGTATTTATTCTACTTCCATTGCTCACTATTTAATAATTGTTCAATTGCTTCATTCTTTGTTTTTTTTTCACTAATAATATTTATGGTGTTGTGCTGAGTTCATGATTGAAAGGACCGAAGTGTTTTGAATCAGTACTTTAGCTTGCAAACACAAAGATTACTAGAGCAATCACGTACTATAGTTAGTTCAAGAGTAATGACTTCGGTTCTCAATCAATTGCATGAGGACGTCAGAAGGAGTGAGCTGTACATTTTTCCTATTCACTCATATGTTTAAAAATACTAAACACCTGTATACATGCCTTATGCTACAAACTATCCATACATTTATTTAGCTGATGCCCCCCGCCAGGGTTGGAACAGATATCACTTTGCCACATCCCCTCTGCTATGACAGGCTGTTCGGAACGAAAGAACGGAATACATCACGTGATCAATCGTTTGTATGACGTCATACTTCCTCTGGTCCGCATCTTACATCCGGTCACCAAGTTCCACAGTAGGCCGTGAGCAATCCTAAGCGCACGTCAGGTTACAGATTGTTAATGAATTTTATTAAGCTGTGAGGAACGGAATATCCTTGGAAATCTACTAGTGATGGGTGAGTTAAAAGCAGAAGACAGATTCCTGAAGTAACAAGGATAATCCCGGCTATTGCGGGAGGCGAATACTTTATCGTGTTTGTTCTCTGTTCGTCTCTTGGAGGCCAGTTGAGTGTACCCCCTTGTGTTCGGTGCTTGGACCTAGTGGTCCTCTTGTATATGCATCGTAAGAAAGCTTTGTTGAACGTATATTGTCAATACGTAGAGCAGTGTTTCCCTCTGTGTGCAGTGTGTTGATTGTATGACCATCCCAAGTTTATAAAAGCGAGGTTATTGGGTCAACGACACTATCTTTCTTCTCAGCCACTCATTTAGAATCAGAAAACAAACCCCCACCGCCCAAAAGTCCAGTGAGAGTTCGATTTCGCGAAGATGTCCAGTTAGAACCGGATAAAGTCCACGTCCAAGAAGACGGATGCAACCCCTCTCACCTCCCTGAGGCTCACATTGGGCTACTCCTGATACATCACAGCTATGCAGTGGACCTGCCCATCTACCATGACCTGGGGCTCAATGTCGTCCTGGCTCACCAGGAGCACAACGTGTGTGTTAAGACCAAAGCTGTCAGTGGTGGAGAAGAGAACAAAGACAACAAGAGAAAGTTTAAACACGTTTTGAGTCTTGAAGTGAAGACACTCAAGCCAGGACACCTCGAAGAGAAGATAGAGCTAGCGAGTGAGGATAGTAAGAAAAAGCTGATTATCCTTGTAACTGCCACCGTAATTGCCATTGGAAAGGGGAACCCCCTACTGAAAGACGGTGTGCGTTGCATTGGACATGATCATATAGTGGATGATAGCGAGCTATCGGATTGGCATGGACACAAGATCATTGCATGAATTAACACCAGAGTATCAAGATTGCTGTACCAGATAATTCTAGAATTATGTATCTACCTGCTAAGTACTACTCTCCTAGTGAACCATAACTACATTCTTGTATGATCATTTATGTATGTTTTTAGAATTTCTTACATGTAATGAATTGTTAAATAATTGATTGTAATTGGATTAATATGAACACCCTGCGATGTAAGTGATCCCCATAGACAGGCCGAGTGTGGTTAGATGTGATAACCCTTTGTGCATCCTCAATTTACCTGTGGAAACCTGATAACGTATTCACACGGACGAGCGTGTATCTCAATATATGTTCATATCTCTTGGGGTGAGTGTAGACATGTATACACACCACTACCTGTGGTGAGCATAGTATGTTTAGCACGTCTCTACTTGTAGTGAGTGTGGTATGGATGCACACCACTACCTGTGGTGATGTGCACATGCACGCATGATCACAAACTCATCTATAACAAAACATTGAAACACACATGACCACCCACCTAACAAACATGGTTGTCAGCCTAAGAAACAAAAACTACAAAGTTTCAATTCAGAGAAATTGATCACTTATGGCGACCGGAGGATTTTGAATGTTTTCTCTCCGAATGTTGAGAATGACGGTGACTACTGCTAGAACTACTGGAATAGTCTTCAGACTCCGGAGAAGTAGTGCTGTCAGACTCCGAATAGCTGCTGTCCTTCGATCTTGATTTTTTCTTTGATAAACTCTTGTGCGACTCAGTACTAGTATGGGAGCGCTTGCGATGTTTCTTCTTGTGATCTTTTCTCGATTTGTGTTTGTCCTTCTTATACCTGTGAAATACAATACAGGCAACGGAATCGATAAGTGAGATCCCATATCCAATTCAACAATGAAAACTAAAAACAACCAGTACTCACTAACACACATAACTCACTTCTTCTTTTTATGCATAATCTTCCTTAATGCCTTCTTGAGAATCCTTTCTTCTTTGCCTTTTCTCTTTTCTTCCTCCATCTCAAAAGTATTGAAGGTAGATTTGTCCCAGACAATGGCCCAACCAATTGTTGTTTATCAGTCAGCAAAGACGCATGCACACAGGAACACAAGAAACGAGGAGTAAACAACAAAACCGCCATTCATCTCCAATTGATGGTACCTGGCGCTCGAGAATTCCTTTCAATGAGGTCAGGCGTTCCATCGCAATCTTGTGTTCAGGGAACTCCTGGTCAGTGTTCAAAGCAGCCTGGTAGTGCTTCAGGGATGTCACAATCTTCCCTTCCCTCTCCAACCTACAAGCAAGCACAATCCATGTCACACATCAGAGAGAACTGCACAACAAAATATCGTGATCTGATGGAGTGATCAAACATAGTCTTCTGTAGCCAGACCACATTCCACATTGGTGATGGGACAATCAACAAAATGGAGGAACAGGTCCAGTTGCCAAATTAGTGTAGAGAAAAAGGCACGGTATATTCAAACACAATGCATACCCCACACCCACACCCACACACACACTTACACACACTTACACACGTGCACACACACACACACACACACACACACACACACACCTCCCCCCCCACACACAGTATAAATATCGTGAATTCGTAAAACAAACGTACTCTCTAGCAAAAGCTGTGTGCGTTGAAGCCAAATATTTTTTGGCATTCTTGTGTTCTGAGTCAAGTTTTAAAGCTGCTTTGAAGTCATCAATAGCCTCTTCAAATCTTTTTTTATTGGCATGACTATAAAAATTGAACAACAGGAACATATCAGTACATGGTGTGTGTGGTGTGTGTGTGGTGTGTGTGTGTGTGTGTGTGTGTGTGTGTGTGTGTGTGTGTTGTGTTTGGTACACGGTCATTTAGAGGTACTGACAGAGCTCCTCTTGCCACCAAAGCCTCCACGTTACTTGAATCAACATCTAAGGCTTGGTCCAAGCACTTCTTCGCTTGCAGTTCTTTACCTTCTTTCATATATTTCACACCACTGGCAGTGCTGGAAGGAAGAGGATGGGTGGAGAGTACATGCATTACTGGGAGGATGGGTGGAGTGTACATGCATTACTGGGAGGATGGGTGGAGTGTACATGCATTACTGGAGGATGGGTGGAGTGTACATGCATTACTGGAGGATGGGTGGAGTGTACATGCATTACTGGAGGATGGGTGGAGTGTACATGCATTACTGGAGGATGGGTGGAGTGTACATGCATTACTGGTGGATGGGTGGAGTGTACATGCATTACTGGTGGATGGGTGGAGTGTACATGCATTACTGGTGGATGGGTGGAGTGTACATGCATTACTGGTGGATGGGTTGGAGTACTACACAAAATCAATCAATACATGCACAGGTCACAGGTCATACAAATTGTAATTAGCTCACAATTCTGTGGAGTATCGCCTTCGCTGGCTTGAACGCAGCTCGTCAGCATACTCTGCTTTAGGATAAGGAGGCCTCGAAGACAACAGGAACCAAGTAAACATAACCTTCTTCTCGGTCCTCACCAGGTTGACTCACCCCCTGCTTGACTGAAAAAAGGATTTGGGTCCGTTGCAGTCGATTCCGAGGACACTGATCGCATTCTTCACACAGCCAGGATTGTGGAATCCTGCATCTCGAACCAACTCGTGCTGATAGTCCCTGTCTCGGGGAGGCGGGGTCGGGGAAGGTGGGTGCTTGTGTTCCATGTATCCCTGCAGGCACAGTGAACAGAAATGATGCATCAATACAATAAGTCAGATATTGGCACACTGGCACACTGTGTCAGACGTATGCATACATGCATGTGGGGGGTTCATCTCAGGATACTAACCTCAGGATATACTAACCTACTAACCCCAGGATACTAACCTACTAACCCCATGATACTAACCCACTAACCTCAGGATACTAACCTCATGGATACCAACTGCCCTACAACTATATACTCACCAGTTGCACGTGGGAGTTGGAGCTGTTCAAATGGTCATCTCGCAGTGAAACATGGACAAAGTTGTTCTTGTCCAACTTTTTCACAACAGCTAATGTGGTAAGGATTCTACTGTAGGCATAAGCTCTTGAGTACACACATAAAGAACACACCCACACCCACACTGATCCACACCCACACACGCACATGCACACGCACACCCACCCACACCCACGCACACACCCACACCCACACCCACACACACACACACACACAGTGTTACAATTTCAGTGGGAAGCAGACCTATGACCTTTGAACACATCACCATTTCGGAAGTCATTGTACACCACCTCCTGGTCAGAGTGGGACTTTCCCATGTCAGTAATCTTCAGGATACATCTAATATCCAAATCTTGTATATAACGCTTTTTCTGGGATTCTGAGAACCTGTCTATTATCCCTTCAATTGCAAGGGGGATCTTTCTACATACATGTCCCTCTATGACATCACCAATTTCAAGTAAAGAATAAAATCTATCCAGCCGGACACCACGTGGAATTTCCGAATAATATTCCAAAGGGGAGGAGTCTGCGAATGTCTCTAGAATGGATTGAAAGGATTTCACGTATACACATATATCATTCTCACAAACAATTATTGCATCTCTAATCCGTGGTGGATCAACAGAAATCGAAATCACAAAAGAGTATATATCATAGTATTCAGTGCGTACCTTCACTGCCAGCATTGCTGCTAGGATGCTGCACAGATGAACAGTTTAGTTTACAAAGTACTGGATATTTAGTTCTTCTAAATTCTTCTAAACTGTCACTAAAACTTTCGCAGCCTTTGACTAATGAAGAGCTCCTTCCCAGATCATGATCATTAGCAGTATATTCGGCGGCCATTTTCTTCTTCTTGCAGAGCTATAATAATATGGCTGACGTTAAAACGGTTGGTTGTTGTGTGGCATGTAGATCTCAGAGATCGGCGAAAGCTGATGATGACTCAGAGGAGTTCATGATCAACACAGATAATGGTGAAGAAGAGGAAGAAGAAAGATCAAAAGATACAACTTACAAGCGTTACTTAGTCCGTTGGCTTATGCTCTTTGTATTATTTCTTTTAAATCTTAGTAATGGAACGGTTAGTTTACTACCTTTGTCCTCGGTAGACTATTGAACACTTGCAAATTGTAATATTTGAAACTTCCCCAGGTATGGATGACTTATGCTCCCATTCCAGGCAGGTCCACAGCTTTCTTTAAAATCACTTCCATGGAGGTGGACTGGTTTTCTATCTCCTTCTTCATCGTTTCTCTTTTGGTCGGATTCGTTAGCATGTTTGTCCTGGATACGTTCGGACTCGCCCCGTCTGTGAGTTACAAGAGGTAGAAGTGTCACAGAGGTACGACGAAGTAATGTCTTTCTTATCCCCCACCTCAAGGTGCTTTTGGGAGCAGTGCTGAACTTCCTAGGTTGCTTACTGCGAGTGCTGGGATCCATGCCTCCAGTCATCCAGAATCCCGCCCTATATTCTCACTCCGGGTACATTCTGGCAATGTGTGGGCAGATTTTGGCGGCAGCTGCCCAGCCATTCCTTCTCTACTCCCCCACCAAGTTCGCCATGTTCTGGTTCGGAGAGAACGAGAGAGCAACTGCCAATGCCATCACATCCATGGGTTAGTGCTCCTGTGTTGTGTGGTGGTTTGTATTGTGACGGAACTGCATCCTACCCAACTGCAAACATATACTCATGCAGTGGACATTTATCACCCTACCATGTACATGCATGTCAAAATGTATAAATATCAACATGCATGCATATCAACATGTGTCCAGATTACCATGTGTACAGATCACCATGTGTCCAGATTACCATGTGTACAATTCCCTTTGTGTACAGATCACCATAATATGTACATGTTTACAGATCACCATCTGTACAATTCACCATCTGTACAACCCACGATGTGTACTGTTTGTTTTGTGTTCATTTGTGATGCTGGTCATTGTTGGCAACCTGAATGATCCCACCTCTCCTCAGCAAACCCACTTGGTATTGGGATAGCCTACATCTTGTCCCCTCGAGTGAGTGACGTATTTACTGTTACCTGGATCTACATGATTCCTGCTGCTGTGGGGTGCATTTTGGCTTTTGGCACCTTCTGGAGGGGACGTCCCCCAACTCCCCCCTCCGCTGGAGCGGAAACCGACCAGGAAAGTTTTTTCAAAGGCTTGAGGATGGTGAGTGTGATGGAGGAGACCAAGGGAGAGGCTGTTGCCCCAGTCAGGCAGTGTTATTGGAAGTGAAAATGAAATTGAATTACTGAAACAATAATAAATTTTTGATAATAAATTCCTTTGCAGAGTATGGTTCTTGAATGCATTCAGTGTGTTTCGTCATTCTGTGTAGGTATTGCGTAAGAGACAGTTGTGGGTGCTGCTGATAGTATGGGGCATGGTGTCTGGCCTGCTCAATGCCATGCTGACCCTCCTCCCACAGTTCCTGTGTCCGTTTGGATATGATGACGTGAGTGACTGTTGGACCTACATCAGTGGGGGTGTTTGGAGTGAGGAATTGTGGACTGTGCTACTGGTGCCTGTGGGGACAGTGATATTGGTGCATGTGGGAACAGTGATGCTGGTGCCTGTGGGGACAGTGATATTGGTGCATGTGGGAACAGTGATGCTGGTGCCTGTGGGGACAGTGATATTGGTGCATGTAGGAACAGTGATGCTGGTGCCTGTGAACATTGTGTCTGAGTCAATGTGTGTATTCCTTACTTTAGAACTTTTCAGGACTGTGGATTGGTATAATGATATTCATGGGTATGGTGGGTGCCTTTGTTGCTAGTCTCATCCTCGACTTCACCCGTCGCTATGAGGAGGTTGCCAAGGTCACGTTGGCCTTTGCCATCCTTTGCCTGATCTGGTTCCTTGAGGTCTTTAACAGAACGGACCAGGAGGCCAACATAGCTGTGTGTCTCTGTTTGTTTGGATTCTTTGGATTCATGTTCATGCCGACCACTTTGGAAGTTGCTGTTGAGATCACTTACCCCGCTCCTGAAGCTGCCAGCTCTGGTTTACTGTGGAGTACTTCGTGAGTGTGTGTGTGTGTGTGTGTGTGTGTGTGTGTGTGTGTGTGTGTGTGTGTGTGTGTGTGTGTGTGTGTGTGTGTGTGTGTGTGTGTGTGTGTACATGTGTGTTCACTGCTTAGAGATTGAATCCACATTTTTACTCTACATGCATCCATTTTCTTGCCATCCCTATGATCCTCACTCTCCTCTTCTTGCCTTTTCAGACAAATTTTTGGAGCTATAATATCCTTTGTCAGTCCTTTCTTGGCACAGGACCTCCCCTCGTATTACATTACAGACGGTATTCAGAGGTGCTCAGTCCCGTCTACCAGGGGCTCCAATGCCACCACTCCCACCGGCTCCAATGCCACCACGCCCACTGGTCCGTCTACCCCTCCCACTGTACAGGACAACACCTACACCATCATTCTCTATGCCGGGATAGCCTTTGTGGCATTCCTGGTCCTGGTTATCTTCTTCCATCCACGGTACAGGAGATATGCAGCGGAACTGAAGGCTAAAAGGTCAGAAGTACACCACCAGTTGTCTCCTACCAGATCCTTCTTCACGTAGGGGGTTGAGCGTGTGTTGTGTGTCATACCCTGTTATCGATACGCAGGCAACAGAAGACTCAATTGCATGCAACAGACAAGAAAGATTCCGACTGAAGTGACTCGCATTAGAGCAATTTGTATTATACTATCCAGCACATGTAAAGTAGATGACAATATTGAGTATTTTTAACATATTAATTGAATTACGGACAGAATGAAGGAATTCATAATACAACCCAATACCTACTGTATGTATTAGTGCCGGGACAATTAAATGGTTTATTTCAATGCCAAATCTGATTATTGCATGTGATGCTAGGAAATTGTTTAATCATAGGAAGTGGTCAAGAAAACAGGAAGTCACTTCCACCTTATTACCGAAATGTTCACTTGATGAGTTTGTACTTGACCAGTACCTGAAATGTGCATGGGAAGTTTCAAGACTCCACATCAAGTCCATTGGGTGACTTCCTGAAATGTGCACAGGAAGTCTCGAGACGCCACATCAAGCCCATTGGATGACTTCCTGAAATGTGAACAGGAAGTCTCAAGACTCCAGCCCATTGGGCAACGTCTTGGCCTAATAAGGGGGAATGGCCTCCAATCACATCTACTTATTTACTCCCAGTGATTGATCAATCAATAACCATGTACTAATAATCAATTTGATAATCACAGCCCATACCAGCAATACTATATACCTATATTCTCTACATCTTGAAGTAGTTGAGTTGTTCAAAACAGTCTCAAATTGTTTTCCACTTCAGTACGAACAGCTGGAGTGTTTGCCAGGACAAACAGACGTGTGATCAGAGAGGGTGTGGTCTTAACATTGTTGAATTTCACATGGGTGAGTCCAACACCACTCGCGGGGGTATTTATCTCCACGGTTACATTTAAAACTTTTCCATTCTGAACTTCAAACTGGTCCACCACTGATCCAAAGTCCGGAGGTATCCCAACCTGCACAACATCCACCCTGTGGTCCCATATCAGCCAATGGACATTCTCTCCTGCTTCACACTTGAGGTCGGAGTATCCACCGTGATTGTGCAACCCGAGAACAGTCACCAAAATGGCCTCCCTCGATCGGATGGACTGTACAATCGAGGCAACTTGGTCCCATTCCCCTTGATCGGAAGAGGTGGCCATGTTGTTGCAATCTCCTTCAAAAATGAAACGACTAACAGCTCTTATGTCTTTGTTGAAGTTGGCCATTTCCGCCCAAGTGTCAGCATAGTGCTCAACAGTGGAGACCTTCAACCAGAGAGTAGAGAGTACCATTTCATGGAACAATACAGGTACAAAATACGCACATGTACTATATTCACATACAGCACACACGCACGCACACACGCACGCACGCATACACACACATATACACTCACAGTACTCTGAAAGTACATAAGACCTTTAGCACAAGCTGTGATTACTGACATTGCTTGGATCCTGTACTCAGCAGGGTCTGGGTTACGATATGAGATGATGTGGCTTCCAATCTGGGAGGAACATTAGGCCGACTAACAGTAATACGGGGAAAACCCTAGATACTATATCAGTAACAGTGACTCACCTTTGCATCCCAAACAGTGGACAGTCCCTGTGAGTACAACCAGGTGGGGTTGGGGAGGTGGTTGTTTCTGGTCAGTCGTAGGTAGTCGTAGGAGCCTCTAGTGGGCGGGTAGTGGAGGAATTCCTGAATGTGAGGGGCACAGGCAGCAATGTACCTGTGAGTGAGCAGACAGTGGCAAGGCAGGTAGACGGGCTGGGTGGGTGCACAAGGTGGGTGAGGAGCAATGGTACAACATGTTATAGCAGCAATTACAGAAGTACCAGGTGTAGGTATATTATGTATATAAGCTAGTATGCCACACTGAAACAGCAGAACAATTGAGTACACACAGTACACACAGTACACATAGTACACACAGCACATACAGTACACACAGTACACATAGTACACACAGCACATACAGTACACACAGTACACATAGTACACACAGCACATACAGTACACACAGTACACATAGTACACACAGCACATACAGTACACACAGTACACACAATACACACAGTACACACAGTACACACAGTACACATAGTACACACAGCACATACAGTACACACAGTATGCACAGTACATACAATACACACAGTAAACACGGTACATACAGTACACACAGTACACACCAGACAACACTGTCTAGACTAAACACAGTAACATTCATGTGTGAGAGTGTACACACTCGTCCTCACACAACCTACATGTCCATTCCTTGTATGTCAGCAGTGCCGGCAAATATGCCGTTTCTCCGTGAACGAGACCCCCCACTGTAGGTGAGGAGGTCTGGTCTGGACAACCACATATTCCTTGTCAGGTCCATCAGTTTTACTGTGTTGTCCAGCTTTAATAACCATCGACAGCAGTGGGAAGGGATGTTAACTCACGTACATGCTATGTCATGAGTATATGCACATAGTCACACATATTCGTGTGTGTGTGTGTGTGGTCTCTCTCTCTCTCTCTCTCTCTCTGTGTGTGTGTGTGTGTGTGTGTGTGTGTGTGTGTGTGTGTATGTGTTTGTTTGTGTGCGTGTGTGTGTGATTGTGTGTGTGCACATGTACGTATGTACGTTGGACAGACACTTATTGCAAACACCTTATTATCCGCTTCATCGGAAGTGAACACGGCCAAAACATTAGTCTCTGTAGAGATGGACAGAATTCCTGCTACATCTACTATAGAATGAAATCCGTATTTTGGAGACAGCTCCCCAATTAGTTGCTGTAGAGAGACTTTGGTACCACATTTGCTGAGTGAGTCGGAACGAAGGAAGAATGTATCAATGCCGTGAGTTCTATGCCACTGAGTGGAGGACGAAGGGATGCAATAACAGTACCACCTGAAGCATGTCAGTTCATATACCACATCCATGAATGTACGCATGTACAAACACACACGCGGGCACACACCCACACACACCTCATAGTTCTTGTCATTGACTGTTGGATACGGGCAGTCACTTGAGGTCTCCCATGCTTCAATTGGCATGTACACAGGTGCAATTCGTCCTGCTGCAACAGAAGGTACACTCCCACTCTCCTGGTACAGCAGAACCAGGGTGTAGATCTTACCTACGTACGATTAATTCATTGATATTATCTTTAATTTAATTTAGCAAATTATCTAATTTAATTTACCAGATGCAGTTGGAGTTGCCAGTGGTATCTCAAGCAGAGTGGATGTTCCTGGGGATGGAGCTAAGCTTGCTTTGTTCTTCACAGACCCAGTAACATCGTTGTTGTTGTAAATAACCTGAAGTGTGAAATACACTATTGACAGCAACCTAGTTGGTGTACTTGCTTGAACCCATTGAAAATATATCCCATATTCAGAGTTATGAGGTTTACCAGCCAGCTAGGGTGCACTGACAAGTAGTACTGTGGTTAGTATTAGTGCTAGTTGGAGTATTTAACATCAGCTAGGGACTGAGTGAGGAGTGTGTGTGCTCTAGGAGGTTACAATAACCAGGAGTGTGTACAAAACAGGAGTGTGCACCAACCAGGAGTGCGTACAAAACAGGAGTGTGTACAAAACAGGAGTGTGCACCAACCAGGAGTGTGTACAAAACAGGAGTGTGTACCAACCAGGAGTGTGTACTAACCAGGAGTGTGCACCAACCAGGAGTGTGTACAAAACAGGAGTGTGTACCAACCAGGAGTGTGTACTAACCAGGAGTGTGTACTAACCAGGAGTGTGTACTAACCAGGTGTGTGTACAAACCAGGTGTATGTACTAACCAGGAGTGTGTGCTAACCAGGAGTGTGTGCTAACCAGGCGAGTGTACTAACCAGGAGTGTGCACCAACCAGGAGTGTGTACTAACCAGGAGTGTGTACCAACCAGGAGTGTGCACCAACCAGGAGTGTGTACTAACCAGGAGTGTGTACCAACCAGGAGTGTGTACCAACCAGGAGTGTGTACCAACCAGGAGTGTGTACCAACCAGGAGTGTGCACCAACCAGGAGTGTGTACTAACCAGGAGTGTGTACCAACCAGGAGTGTGTACTAACCAGGAGTGTGTACCAACCAGGAGTGTGTACTAACCAGGAGTGTGTACCAACCGGGAGTGTGTACTGATCAAAGCAAGCTGTACCTTGACAATTGTTCTTGGCTCCGAGAGCCCATTGTGAACATGAACAAGAAGAGTTGAGTACTTTGTATCCGTGGCAACCCAAGTTATATTACACCAGTTAATGTGAACGTCAAATGTCCCTTCCAAAATGACACTTCCATTGTCACTGGCTATTTTGACAGTGCCAGAGGTGGTCTTGTCCCACTTGCTATCCCTGCAGATAAGGGGAATGATCACTAGTGTGAGGTTCTCAAAGTTATTATCCCATGCAGACACACCACACGTTACATAGGCACACCTCCACACATCACACAGGCAGACCCCACACATCACACAGACACACACAGGGTACTAACATAAAGTAATTTGAGATGTTTGGAAGCGTGGATACTACTTATAAGGTTATCCACAATAATTATAGATAGGGTAGACCACGCACTATAGTATCATCACTCACTGGGAGTGGAATGTGATCCACATTGGCTGGCCTTGGGTCAGTTTAGGTGGGTAAACGTGCATCCAATCAGCGTCACCCGAAAAGGTGACCTGTTTTCCGTCCAAGTAGTAAGTTTTTGCAAGCCCGCTAGCCTGAGCGGTTCCAACGAGCTGAAACCTGCCTCCATTGACAGGAGAAGGGAGGTTAATCTCCGGATACCAGTCGTAAGGGTAGAAGAAATCCTTCCTGTAACTACTGTATACAGCTGTAGCGCTAAAACACGGGAGACACTGGGTGAGGGCGAGAATTGCAACCAGCAAGCGAGTAAAAGCAGACATTGCTGGTCCGTCCGAGGAGATCAGGTGATCAGATGGTCGTACCCGCCCCCTCTCTAACCTGGTAGCCAGTAGTCTATCAGAGATTTGCTGTACATCTATCTATAGATCTGTGCAGTATTCTCTACTGGATATCGTATCCTGATTCCGGATTACCTTAAACTCCGGCAGCAATCGAAGAAACCTCATGACCACCTCAAACCCTCGAATGACAGACGTTTCATAGCAATAAAAGGGAAAAAATACTAGGGCACAAGCATGTGCAAGCTTTACAGGGACTTTCAACGGACTCCACGCGAGTTCTACTCATCCAAATGCACTTACTCTAACTGGAAGACCAGCCGCGAGTCCCAAAGCTCCCCCTACGGTTCTTTGTAGAGAGTACGCGACTGACCACCAGGCCGTCAAGGCGTCAACTGCAAGCAGTTGAACGCGAGTTCTTTTTTCCGTGAGGAGAAGCGTCCCATGCGGGACTCGAACCCACGACCTGGAGCCTAGAGGTAGTGTGAGCATAGACCCTTAGCATAGGTTTTATAGGGTCTATGATCTGAGTCAGTATTGTGCTATAAAATTAATAATTATTATCAACAATCTCCGACACTGGGCGTCTATTATTATAGCCCTCTATCTCGTGACTTATGTGTGACTGTCACGACCTAAGTGAGGCCTATTTCGCTAGACTAAACTTGAGGAGACAATCATGGTACTCGCGGAATTGGGAAAGAAAATTACTACAGCTTTGAAGTCGCTAAGCACGGCCACAGTTATCAATGAAGAAGTGAGTAATACGACATCGAATTTTCTTTGAGAAGATCCTCTACATCCTTGACTCCTAGTTAGTATCGTGAATTGTGACGGCACACAAAAGGCAACTAAGTGTCGACTATAGAGACGAATAAAAACTCTCAAGATTGAGCATACTAGGACATCTGGCCTCTTATAAACATGTCTTCATTGGTATACTGTCTGTTTCTCCGTGTAGACTGCCCCACATATTAATATGTACCCTTCAATGTAGACTGTACTGAATGAACCCCATATGTTCAGATCTCATCATCATTGTAGACTGTCCAAGATGTTCCTGTCTAACGTACCTCTTTGCTCTCCATTGCTTAACTAATACAGGTACTGGAGGAGATGCTGAAGGAGATCTGTGCAGCTCTTCTGGAAGGAGACGTCAATGTCAAACTAGTTGGAAGAATGCGGCAGAACATCAGAAGAACAATCAACTTTGAGGAGATGGCAGCCGGTGTCAACAAGAGGAGAATAATTCAACAGACAGTTTTCAAGGAATTGTGCACAGTGAGTATCCATATGGGCTAGCATATGTAACGTGTGTCACACTGGAGAAAGTTCCCAACAAGAGCATTTTAATGTACATACGTACATACTGTATCATGCATGTATCATGTATATCTCTAGCATTTTAATGTACATACATACATACTGTATCATGCATGTATCATGTATGTCTCTAAGTAGTATGTATGTTACGTATGTACGTACATATGTATTGTAATTGAAGCTGACCTGAAAGAGCTACTTATA
>OZ026568.1:4332819-4370319 GCA_964020155.1 Chondrilla cf. caribensis
GGTTTGAAGCGTTTGACTGGTGGATGGCCGGAGGGTTGATCAAGGACATTTCTTTTTGATTCAGAAATATCAGATGTTTTTGCCGTGTCTGATTTCCTCTTGCTTGCTGAGACATTAGTAGCAGAGATGTTCCCACTAGGGTAACTTGTATGAGACTTGTCCTGGATTCCAGTTCCAATTCTTTCAGGAAACTTGTCCTGGATTGCAGTTCCAATTCTTTCTGGAGACTTGTCCTGGATTGCAGTTCCAATTCTATCAGAAGACCCGTCCCTGATTTCAGTTCCAATTCCTTCATGAGACTGTCCTGTTGCACTGTCCGTCACAATTGTTAGGGACAACGATTCCGTGGCTCCAGTTCTAACAGAAACCTGTGATTTCTTCTTCTTTTCGCTACTCTCACTCTGAGAAAGCTGTTTTCTTTTTCTTTCTTCTTTTATCTCCTCCAGTGTTTTGACCTTCACTCCAGGCAGACCAATCTCTGCACTGACCGGACGTGACGAAGGTAGCTTCACCACTTTTGAAGACACCACCCGAATTACTGGTTTGGGTGCTTCTTTTGGGCTCAGAGTAGACTGAGAGCTCCGTGCAGACTAGGGTAAGACAGGACACAATGCACGCAGGTAGTTGCATTGTGTGTATCTTATACTGCACACTATAGTACCATCCACTTATGTACAGCAAGCACACACACACACACACACACACACACACACACACACACACACACACACACACACACACACACACAAACACACACACGCACACACACACACACACACACACACACACACACACACACACACTAGTGACACTACAAACCCATACAAAGCACTCCAATACACACACATACAGGAATACAACACACAAATGTACTTGTGTTGAATTCGATGTACACACTCACTTTTTTTCCTTTTTCTCCTTTCTCTTCCTTTTTCACCTCCCCCACAACAGATTGGAGGGGATCCTTTGTCTCCTCAACACACACTTTCTTTTCACTGGATTCGTTCCCACTTGGTGGAGCTCGACCGACATCTTGCAGTGAGATCTGGCCAGCTGGTCCTTGGGGGAGGGGCAAAGCAGTAGCTGTTTCTAGTGGGGCTACGTATTTGTAAAGATTTCGGGGATTTCCCTTGGAGACACCTGTGACCTTTGGGTACAGTACACCTTTGGGCATTACAAGAACTGGAGACTCAGGAGATTTCAGGGAATTTGGAGAAGGAATCCACGATTGAGTGTAGTCCCGTGATACTGGCAGGGACATTTTTGGGGAGGTGCCTTCGATTTTCTCCCGTTTCAAGTCATCTAAACCTTTTATCTTCAAATTTTGGAAGTTCTCTGCACACGAACGAATGCGATAATAACATACTCTTCACGACACACCAACAGGCAATACACATCTCAAGCTATGTTGTTTCTCATGTAGGAGAAAAGCACCTTCTTTCTTCTTCTTGGCCTGTTGCAGTCGTTCAGTGTAGGTCACAGGAGGTTTGACCTTCTGGTGAAGGAAGGGGCAGTGAGGCTTCTGGCAACCCCCAGGCTGAGACTCCCAAAAGCAGGGGATGGTGCTCCTCTGACGCTGCAGTGTACAGAGAACAACAGAGAACACTAATCCAGCTTGACCTCCTGAGGGATATCAACCAGCTGGACACTTTCAGAAACCTTGAGGGGAGAAATAAAGCTGTTCAGTCGCACAACCTTAAGGGAACACGGTCGTCATGTACATCATTGATCTAACTGGAACATATTGACGGTAAACAAGTTTGGAAGAAAGTCTGCATGGCTACGCTAGACCATCACCTACCCCAGCTGACGTCTCTGAGTGTCTGAATGCACACAGTTTCCGAGTGCATTTGCCCTTTCTCCACAAGTCACACACCTCTTCTGTACCCAGAGCGGCATCACTGTGTCTAAACTGACAGCCACTACCCTGATCGTATACATGGTGTGCAAAGAAGATAGGGATAAGTTACACTGTAGCACTCTACTAACTAACCGCGATGGCTCATGAAAGATAGCTCCAAGTGGGAGAATACTGAATGCAGTGGTGATATAAATACTAATACCTTGGTACAGGTGGAATAGAAGAAGTAGTAGCAATCCTCATCCTTCCCAGTCGACTTAAAACTCATGGCGACGGCACGACAGATAATGCCAGGGTTTGCCTCCGTACCGTAGCCCCGCCCACAAATACACGTTGCACGCAGCAATGGACGAGAGAAGGAAGAAAATCTTGGAGGAATACAAGAAGAAGCTGTTCGAGCACAGGGAGCTCGACAGCAAACTCAAAAAGCGTGAGTTTATGTTTCAGTGTCTATCGAAAACGAAGCATGGGATTTTGTCATTTATGAGCACTTGTTCATTGTAGTTATGTACGTCCATTGAGGGGCACACCAAATGTGTACCAAGTCATCAGCTACTATCAGTACTGGTTGATATAGTGTGCATGAACTATGGACTAGGCGTGTGTTTAACAGATGTACGTTTTTACTAACCAGGGTGCTTTCAAACCAAGTTGTACTCATTTCTCAATGAGTCTACATAGAGATATCATGGTAAATGGCCTGAATATGGAATACTTTATATTTTACTTTTCATTGACTAGTCCGTGAAAAACTGAAAGACATGACACAGGAATTTGACAAATCTGAGGACGACTTGAAGTCTTTACAAAGTGGAGTGGGACAGGTTGGTGCATGTGAGCACGTGTGCTTGTACGTATGTGTGTGTGTGCATGTGTGTGCTTGTATGTATGTGTGCATGCATGTTTGTGCTTGTATATATGTGTGTGTGCATGTACGTGCTTGTATGTACTGTGTGTATTTATGCATGTATGAACTTGTATGGATGCATGTGTACATGTGTTTGTCAAGCTAATGTACCAGTCAGATGTGTGCGTATGAGGAGTCATGTTGAATGTACGTATGTACTGCTTCTTGATGGACCATTCCCACTCTTGTCGTCATTGTAGATAGTTGGTGAAGTACTCCGGCAATTAACGGAAGACAAATGTATGTCTTTGTCGGCATCTATCCTACAATACATGCTCCTGTGCAGTTATGTGTTATGTATGGTTGTTTGTACACTGATTTGGACCATGTGTACAGTTTGTTTTGTGTTCATGTCAAGTACAGCTGCCTTTACATTCATGTACACATTTTATTTGTATGTACATGTAATATATACTCACTACTTATATGTTCACGTATGCTCATTGTTCATATGTTCATGTACACTCATGTACTCATGTGCACTCATTGTTCATGTACTTGTGTATACGTACATGTACATTCAATACATCCGTCCAATGCAGTCATCGTTAAAGCCTCCAATGGTCCGAGATACGTGGTCGGTTGCAGAAGACAGGTCAGACACTTTAGAAGCTACTGTGAAACATGTTACCATGGTAACAGTTTACATAATATCATGTAAATGAAAGTGATTGGAATTATTATTGTTATAAGTCATTCAGTTCCATTTTTGAAATTGAATTATGTCACAATAATACGAGGCTCTTTACACATAGTACTTTGTGTGCACAGATCATTTATAGTATGTGCTGTATGTAATGTATGTACTGTGTACACTGTGAGTACTGTGTGTACTGTGTGTAATGTATGTACTGTGTGTACTGCATGTACTGTGTGTACTGCATGTACTGTGTGTACTGTATGTACTGTGTGTACTGTGTGTACTGTATGTACTGTGTGTACTGTATTAAAACACTGGACATTCATTGCAGGTTGAGAAATCCCAGCTGAAGCAGGGCAGTAGAGTAGCCCTTGACATTACAACTTTAACAATAATGAGGATCCTACCTCGCGAAGTGGATCCACTGGTGTACAACATGTCTCATGAGGATCCTGGGAATGTGACGTACTCTGAGGTCGGAGGACTGGGAGAACAGATCAGGGAAATGAGAGAAGTTGTGTGTGTGTGTGTGTGTGTGTGTGTGTGTGTGTGTGTGTGTGTGTGTGTGTGTGTGTGTGTGTGTGTGTGTGTGGTCATGCATGTACACATTCATACTCCTAGTGATTACAACTTATAATTCTTATGTTTACACTTTCAAATTCAATCCACTAATGCTTGCTCTCTCTCTCAGGTGATAGAGCTACCGTTGGTGAATCCAGAGCTGTTCTTAAGGGTTGGTATCATCCCACCTAAAGGCTGTCTTCTGTATGGCCCTCCAGGTACTCTGACGTCTTATGTACACAAGACACACTTCATCACTGATTGTATTGAGGACTGTGAAGACACCTTTTGTGCTTGTCTGTGTGGTGTTAACCATCTTTCAGTCCATGCAGTCAAGCTCATTCATATATCCACTGTGTCCACAGGAACAGGGAAGACACTGTTAGCTAGAGCAGTTGCCAGTCAGTTGGACTCAAACTTCTTAAAGGTCGTCTCAAGTGCCATTGTTGACAAGTACATAGGAGAGAGCGCCAGGCTTATTAGAGAGATGTTTGGTTAGTTCTCTCATCTCTTTGTTAGCCTCTGTATGTTTGCATGATATCACATGGACCTGTGTTTGTATGATGGTGGGTGAAGGGTGTTATATCTCTTCTCCCTTGTAGCATATGCTAGGGACCATCAACCGTGTATAATTTTTATGGATGAAATCGATGCTATTGGAGGGAAGAGGTTTTCAGAAGGTACCTCTGCAGATAGAGAAATCCAGCGAACACTGATGGAGGTCTGTCTGTGCTGTATCAATTGTGTGTGTGTGTGTATATGTGTGTGCATGTACATGTTGTACATGCTATTTGTACTCTTAATTTCGTGTACAATGTACATTCACTTGTGTATTGTATGTACTGCGAGTACCATGTGTACTGTATATACTGTGTGTACTGTATGTACTATCTATATGGACTGCATATGCTTTATGTCTACATACTATGTGTCTGTTGTTGCTTTGTGCATACTCCATTGCTGTGTCTCTCTATTGCGTGTTGTATACATATGTATAGTTGTAGACTACACACACACACACACACACAGAGATGCACCTATGTATGTCCTGACAACTCCTCTGCACAGCTGTTGAATCAAATGGACGGGTTTGACTCCCTGGGAAAGGTCAAGATGATCATGGCAACAAACCGTCCCGACGTATTGGACCCCGCACTCCTGCGACCTGGAAGACTTGATCGAAAAATTGAAATCCCCCTCCCCAATGAGCAAGCTCGACTGGAAATCCTCAAAATCCATTCCAGCCCAATCACTAAGAAGGGGGATATTGATTACGAAGCCATTGTGAAGCTGTCCGAAGACTTCAATGGAGCAGATTTGAGGAACGTGTGCACAGAAGCAGGTGTGTGTGTGTGTGTGTGTGTGTGTGTGTGTGTGTGTGTGTGTGTGTGTGTGCCTACTTACATGTGTATGTATATATGTGCACATGTGGGAATTTACATGCTCACACGTGCATGCGTGCATGTTGGTCACATGTGCACACTGTCACCCAATCTCTGTCATTTCGTCTACACAGGGATGTTTGCCATCAGAGATGAACGGGAGTATGTGGTCCAGGAGGACTTCATGAAGGCTGTTCGCAAGATAGCGGACAACAAGAAATTAGAGACTAAACTTGACTATAAGCCAGTCTAAACTGGAGCCTCATAATTCCATCCTATGTAACAGTGCAGTACAGTATATTATACACGATAATACCGTCAAATGTACAATACACACGATACAGATGTACAATTAATATTATAAAGTTCGGAAGTAATATATATACGTATAAAATACATACTTTGACGATAGTTATTGTGTTCGTGATAATGTTTGGATAGATGTTCGTGTGGGATTAACTATGAATATAGTTATGGAATCCTGAATATCGTTAACTTGACCAAAAAGGACGGGCTTCCCCGAGCGTCAAATATTCCTTCCTTCAATTCTGAATAATTAGGACACTAGACGCCTTGCCCTCCGACAGGACAGCTTGGCGATCACATCTGCAGTGAAGGACTTTAGAGAGTTCATTCGAGCCGAGACGTAATGGATGCTGGAGACAGTTTGGACAGAGACGTTAAAGACCTTCATGGCTGTATCCTACAGCTTTCGACGTGGTTGCCGCGGTTTCTCGGTCACTTATCTCGCTTCGAATCCCTTCCTAATCCAACGGACTTTCCTCGCGTGGTTGCCAGTATAGGCCGTGAGTTCAAATTCATTGTCGCAGACATGAAGTCGAAAGTACAAGTTATGAAGAGGATCGAGGCGCTGAAACAGCATCTCCAGCCACAGCTATCCGAACCCAAGGAGAGCGGCTTGGAGAGTTTGGCCGTCAACCTGCAGCTACTGGAGTTGGAATGGCGCCGAACCTGTCTGTTGGTGAGTTCCTGCTTGGTAGTTCGAAGACCGCGATGTCTGTGGTTTGTCGTGTAGTGTGGTAGTGGTAGCCACGGAGATGCGTACGGAAAAGGATGTTAATTGTGTACATCTGTAGTTAGCTGGCTACAACACACACGCACGCACACACACACACACACACACACAAACAAACACACACACACACACACACACACACACACACACACACACACACACACACACACACACACACACTACATTGATACGTACATCTTGTTATGTTTTAAAAGTTTATCTTAATTACTTAAATGTCTTAATACACTTGAAATGTGCTTTGCTGTGCGCACAGCTGTTATCAGTCAAATTGGTACTGTTGCGTGATTGATGTCTCCAATAAATGTCAGGCATTGCAGTCCCAGTGAGTGGGAGCTGTATCAGTGAACCTATTGGTAGACTCGAGGTTGGGTTTCCTCAATCCCATTCATCCATCAAGTTCCATCTGTGTCGCCCTGAAGGATTTGTCTGTGCTGTTCAATCAAAATGTAGTGCCTCGATGTGACTTGCTGATACAGGGTACTACAGGTGTGGGAAATTGCACTTCACTCGGTGTTCACTTGTGACTGAGTGATGTTGGTGTTCTTCTCCAGTCCATTCATCCATTAAAATATCTCCCATGTTGACCTACCCATGGCTACAGTGTGAGTGTGTACATCCCTGGACGGGGGTATTGAGGACACGGAAAGATTGAGTTACTCCATGGGTGTGGAGCAATAACTCAACAATTATTAATAACTGAAGGATTAGTTGATATTGTTCGATCAAAATGTGACCCCTTGATGTGTCCAGCTGTTACAAGCTACTTTGTGAGAAATTGAAATTGGTACTGTTACTACATTCTGTTTGGTACTTGGTACTCTGGCTGGCTGCTGGTTGTGAACTGTTTTCGTGCATTTTGGAGTGTTACTTTCTTGTGTTTGAGGATTGTGTGAAGTGATACACAAATAATAAATTCCCAATCAATTTGTACGTACTGTATATTAATTTTTATGATGTTTTATTATCACTTTGTGTCAGGTTCGAGATATTCATGACAAAATTGTCGTTGCTGTGAAGAGAGCATGTGCCCAAACCTTCTTAGATGAGGCCAACAAGAAGAAAGTTATTCTTGGGGATCTCTACATCATCGAAGAAGAAGAAGAGGGAGAAGAAGACAAATTACCTGGTGACCCATCAGCAGAGATGACCAAAACTGAGGACTCTACTCTAACCAGAAGACACAAGTTTCACCTGCCTGTTGATTCCAAGGAGTCAATTGATCTCCAGCTGGCAAAGATTTCCAGCCAACTGTTTGAGTCCAGCATGTCTGTGACGTCCATGGAGCCTTGTCAGCTGTCTTCTGTTGGGCTGGAATTGCGTGTGGGTGAGCTGCAAGCCCTGAAGACCATTCTGGAGATCCACCACTCCGAGATCACCTACATGTTGGAGAACCTGGGTGCATCTGGGTCGTCCTCTAACCAAATGGTCATATTCACCCTCAACGACCTATGGGAAAAGTGCGGGATTTTGATCAAACACTTTGAGGAGATGGAGGAACAGTATAGAGAAGTCGGTGAGCTTGTCACATACTTTGAAGATGACATGAAAAGTTCCTGGAAGTTTCTCCAAGAGTTGTGTGTGAACGGTTCACAACAGATAGAGTGGTCTGATTTTGAACAGGTGCGTGTGCATGTAGCGCATGTAGTGCATGCAGGTAGCACACATAGTGCCTATGTATAACGCATGTAGCTCATGTAATGCATGTAGTGCATGTAGTGCATGTAGGTAGCACACATAGTGCCTATGTGTAACACATACAGTGTATGTAGCACATGGAAATAGCATATTCCTACATGTATGCATGTGTATATTAAATGAATATACAAATCACTCACGAAATGAATGTGTCCTCCTCACTGAACGGCACTGCTTGTACAACCATGTCACTGGCACGACACACAGACACAGGTAGAGGCGAGTGTGATGTATGTATTGTGTTTGTGTCACCCAGGCTTTCGAACAGCTGGAGGACCACCAACTGGTGCTGACCTCGCTCAGCGAGCTCTCTTCCCAGTTGCTGACCCTAGAGCCGACGTTCGAGGGAGGCTGCATTAGAGAGAGCATGCAGAACCTTGCGGACAAGTACAACGAGACCAAGGCTCAACTGAAGTCACACCTGTCTGCTCAAGTTGAAGAGAAAGGAGAATCATTCTCTTGTGATGTTGCCCTGGTTAGCTCCTGGGCTGAGCAAGCGCTGCTACTTCTGAACCACCACAAGTCGAAGCAGGTGATCCGTGGGTCTCAGCTTATGAACGAGCTCGCCGTGTACCAGGAGATGCTGGTACAGGTCAAGCAGAATGTAGCTCAGATGTCTGCTGCTGTCAATCGAGCCAACATCTCGTCTCGGACAGACCTGTGCAATCAAGTTGAGAGCGTGGATGGTAAACTGACGACTATCAGCCTGGCACTGTCCATGCATGAAACAGAAGAAGTGGAAGAAGAAGACTTTTGCAATCGACCACTCTCTGGTCTCTCTTCCATTCATTTTGGTGAGCTCGACGATGTCATCCATCAACTCACTCAAGAAGTGCAATTTCCTCCGTTTCTTCCACTGGAAACAGTTGATTATGTGAGTGACACTGCAATGTCTGGGTTTGCGATAGCGAGTGTACCTTAGTTACTGCAATTGAATGACTGTTAGTATATGGTGGCGGTGCTGGTGTCGGTGTTTAGTGTGGTGGTGGTGCTGGTGTCGGTGTTAAGTGTGGTGGTGGTGCTGGTATGTGTGCTGATGTGAAGGTGGTGCTGGTGTGTTGGTGTGGATGTATTGTATTGATAAAATCTATACAATATGATGTCTGGACGAGATGGATTAGCTGATGATTTTCAAGATTAAAAGGAAAACTGAAAATGGATATGCGTTCTTCACCAAACTGCTGGAGTGTGTCTCGTTTACATGCCACACTTCGCAGGGTCACAACCTACGGTACATAGTCACTGGACTATTGGTTGTGTGTGTGTGGATCGGGTGGTGCTGAGACGTCCAGTAATGGCTAGTGGTCCAAATGTCTGTGTGTGCGGCTGATTGTGTGGGCGTGTGCTATGTGACTACATCCACCTATTAAATGGAGCTTAAAGGTCACTTTCTGCATTACTCAGCAATCGGTGTTTCTTTGTTATTGTTTATGTCTGTGTTTTTGGTCAATAGGACACAATTTACATATTTGTAATTGTCTCTCCCCTGCACTCAGGACACCAAGGATGATGATGTTGTGTCTCAGCTCCCCAGCCAAACACAAGACAAGCTAAACGTTCTCGAGGACGGAATCACTGATGTCAGCACGAGTATTGACCGGCTCGAGCTGCCGAGCTCACTGGATGTAGAGGGAGTGCGATCTGCCGTCGATGCCTGTAGGGTGTGTGATTTGTGTGTCAGTCTGATGTGTCTTAATTAATTAGCAGATCAAATTGAAATTGTTTTTTCGAGCGGTTCAGCAATCTTTCACTCAGTATTAATTATTCCGTATTGAGGTAATGTTTCAATTACCAGCTAAATCATAATTCAATGCTCCAACAACCCTAATACTCAATTGCAATATCATACCAACCCACTTGTAATCACTCAGCTGTCCCAATGAAGCTAACACATCAAGTATGTGTTCATTGCTATAGCTAAGTCATTACAAGTGGATTGGTATGATATTGCAATTGAGTATATGTATAGGTTGTTGGAGCATTGAATATGATGTAGCTGGCAATTGAAACCTTATCCCAATGGCATATACTTGACGTTTTAGCTTCATTGTTCTCCAAATTAGACGTATCAACGCATGTTGGACGTTCTTCATCAGAAAATCACGGATCTGACTCTGGAGAACCACCACACAAAGGAGGGGGGGAATCTCGAGTTTATTCTCTTTGATCTGTCAACGTCATTGCAGAAGGCAAACGTTCACCTGGCGGACAAACTGAACTGTCTTCACGGGAAGGAGATGGAGATAGCAAAGTTCAACCGTCAGGTGAGTGCATGCCTGTGTGTGTGTGTGTGTGTGTGTGTGTGTGTGTGTGTGTGTGTGTGTGTGTGTGTGTGCGTGTGTGTGCGCGCACGTGTGTGTGTGTGTGTGTGCATGTGTGTGTGTGTGTGTGTGTGTGTGTGTGTGTGTGTGTGTGTGTGTGTGTGTGTGTGTACATACCTGTACATGAATATGCATGTACATGAAAGCTCCTTTACCCTGCACTGATGGTGTGTTTGTCAACATGTTGTACAGGTTGTTGACCTCGTGAATATCGTTCACAAGGCGCAGTATTTGCTGTCCAACCCATCACTGGACATGCAGTTGTTTGTGGCAGAGTGTACAAGGATGGGTGACAAAATGGCTGCCCTGAATGTAGCCAGAGAGGAAATCCTGGAGCACCTGGCCAGTCCCAATGGTCCCGCTCTGCTGGTGCACTCCGACTGCACCCAGCAACAGGTGGTGCTGCTCTCAGAGTGGGAACAAACCGTTAAATCGCTGGAGAGAGTTGTGAACAACCAGACAGCTGTCATAGACAAATTTCTAAAGATGTGGGAGGAGTGGACCGATAGAGCCAAGGAGGAGGTGGAGACACTGAAGCCCTCGGGATTCGCTCTCTCTAAAATATCGGCTAAACACGGCCAAGCACAGGTATAGGACTGTGTGCTATGTGTATATACTGTATGTGTGTGCTGTGTGTGTGTACTGTATGTGTGTGCTATGTGTATATACTGTATGTGTGTGCTGTGTACGTATGTGTACTGTATGTGTACTGTATGTGTACCGTATGTGTGTACATAGGCATGTATACACAGTATGTGCTTTAGGCCACTCACTCACTAGTACGATGGCCAGCAGTACATCCCTGCATACTGTACACCTCCTCTCTCTCAAAACAGCTGATAAAGCAGAACTCACAGACCATCATGGTGTGCCTTGAAGGGCTGCAGTCCACGGACCAAGTGAAAAATCTCCTCGACAGTATTGGATCCGTTCACATGGAGGCCTCCTGGTTGGAGGAGAGCCTCGGGAAGCACTTGACCAAGCTGAGGAAGTACATTGAAGAGTACAACGACTTGAAGTCCTGGTTGGCTGACATGACCATGTTGGTACTGGGTGAACAGCACAGTGTGAAGAGACAGGTGAGTGTGTGTGGGGGGGTATGTGTGTGGGGGGGGTATGTGAGTGTGTGTGGGGGGGGTATGTGAGTGTGTGTGTGTGAGTGTGTGTGTGTGTGTGTGTGTGTGTGTGTGTGTGTGTGTGTGTGTGTGTGTGTGTGTGTGTATGTGACTCTTCAAATCAAGCACCTTCACTACAAACCCAGTCATCATATCACCTTAAATCATCTTTCTCCTGGTGCACATCGTTCACACCTATGCCTGTTGACTGATATGGTAGTTATACAAACACCTTCTAGCAGTGACTAATAACTCTGTATCATACAATAGCACACGTGTACACTTCACATACGTACAAGCATCATCCTATGCATGGTGAGTGATCCTGGTACCATCACTGGAGGTATGTACGTAAGTGTTGATGTGTCAATTCCGTCAGCCAGGACGTCTTCCTCCTTTATTCACATCGCCACGAGTTGCCATAACAACCCACTTTGTTGTACCAGTGGACACACCTCCATGTTGCTATGTAAACCATCTTCTCTCCCTCCTAGACACTCTGTCAACAGATAATGTTGAAGGAGAGAAGCATGAAACAACTCCAGGAGCTGACCAGGGAGATGAAGGACTTGGACGCCACTAGCACAGAGAGAACACGACTGCTGGTGAAAGCCAATGATCTGTTTGACAGTTGGGACAAACTATGTCAGCAGGTGTGTGTGTGCGTGTGTGTGTGTATGTGTGTGTGTGCATGTGTGTGTGTGTGTGTGTGTGTGTGTGTGTGTGTGTGTGTGTGTGTGTGTGTGTGTGTGTGTGTGCCTTCAGTGATATCATGGGTGATGTGAACTGCTCTTAAAGATCCCTCATCATCATCTCCTTCCAGTGTGTCCCAGCCGGTGTGGTGGAGCTGGCAACGAAGAAGGAGAAGTTACCCCAAGAGGAGTTCTCCTCTCCGAGCGACATGCTGAAGTGGCTCATGAGTGTGACCACAAAGCTCCATCCACACCGTCAATATTCCAGCCAGCAGCAATTGGAGGACGCCCTACTGGATACCAAGGTACAGTACAGTACATGGGATTCTCTTACGTGTGTGTGTGTGTGTGTTTGTGTGTGGTGTGTGTGTGTGTGTGTGTGTGTGTGTGTGTGTGGTGTGTGCCCTACTATACATACTCTTAGCATGTGTGTGTGTATTTACAGTATACGGATATGTATTTGTACAGCAGCCAATACTTCTGGCCGGCTCTCCTCTTGTGTCTGCTGGGTGTGAGTGTGTGTGTGTTTCTGAGTGTTTTTACTCACTTGATCTGCATTCACATCACAATTGGACTGTATCATTGACAATATTATTTCCTTACTCAGGCTATCAAAGAGGAATTGAATGGATTACAGGAAAATTATCAGAATCTCGTGAAGTCTGAGGGTGTTGAGAGTGAATCAACCTGGATCGCCAACCAGCAGAAGAGGCTCCGGTCACAGTGGCAAGAGGTGAATGAAATGCTGGCAGAACGCATCGAAGGACTGGACACTCTTCACAACATGTGGTCACAGTTTGATGCAAGGAAGGAGAGAATTAGTATCTTCTTGAAAGATGCTGACAAGCATTTCGACCTGCCTGTGTCCTTGTCGTCCAACAGCAATCTACTGGATGTTGACAAGGAACTCAGGAGTCACCATGTGAGTAGTTGCCATGGTAACTGTAGCTAGCAGTCTGTAGTAGTAGTAGTCCATTGCAACCCTTGTCTTTGATGCAGGAATTCTGTTGTCGAGTTGTTGCTAGGGAAAGTGACATACAAGAACTCAAAATGTTGTCCACAAGTCTTTTAAATTATCACCATGGCAACAGTCATACAAATGGACTTCAGGAAGTAATGACAACACTGACTGAATCTTATTCCAGAATCAAGTCCAAGTGAGTTCAATTCCCATTCTCAATTTTAGTCCATCCTAGTAATTTGATATCAATTTCTCATCGCTGGATGTATGTATGTTCAGATCCCAAGATTACATACTCCAGTTCGAAGCATTCAGTGAACGATGGGGGACCTTCTTCACTGCTTACAACACCCTTCAACAGTGCGCTACACAGCTACAACTGAGGGCTTCCGAGCTCAAAGCTCCACCCAGCAACATGAAGACCATTACAGCACAGAAAGAAATTGTTAAAGTTAGTCATCATGTGATAGTCATGTGATTATGGAATATGCCATGCACATACCTTTGTCACATGATCATCACATGCTTGTTACCTTGTGTGACCATGCAACCCATGTACTATTAGAGGGATGACTTTATACACATTTTATACAGTTTGCACACATACCTACAAGTGTACTGTACCATGTACATGACTTGGGGAACACCACCTGTTCGGTAGCCAATGATTTGTGTACCATGTGTAGGTGATACTGAAGGAGGACAGTGATCGGCAGGAGATATTGGACTCCGCCCACCTTGCTCTGTATCAGCTACTGGAGAAGACCTTATCTTCTCCACTGGACACTTCAGTTCTTTGTGAGAAGGTAGACCTCTTGTCAAAGAAGATCAGCAGCATCGTACTCCTGGCCAAAGCCAAGTGAGTCTGTATGCTGTCCACCAGTGTGTGTGTTCAGAACTGTCCATCGGTGTGTGTGTTCGGGACTGTCCACCAGTGTGTGTTCAGAACTGTCCACCAGTGTGTGTGTTCAGAACTGTCCATCGGTGTGTGTGTTCGGGACTGTCCACCAGTGTGTGTGTTCAGAACTGTCCACCAGTGTGTGTGTTCGGGACTGTCCACCAGTGTGTGTGTTCAGAACTGTCCACCAGTGTGTGTTCAGGACTGTCCACCAGTGTGTGTGTTCAGGACTGTCCACCAGTGTGTGTGTTCAGGACTGTCCACCAGTGTGTGTGTTCAGAACTGTCCACCAGTGTGTGTGTTCAGAACTGTCCACCAGTGTGTGTTCAGGACTGTCCACCAGTGTGTGTGTTCAGGACTGTCCACCAGTGTGTGTGTTCAAGACTGTCCACCAGTGTGTGTGTTCAAGACTGTCCACCAGTGTGTGTGTTCAGAACTGTCCACCAGTGTGTGTGTTCAGGACTGTCCACCAGTGTGTGTGTTCAAGACTGTCCACCAGTGTGTGTGTTCAAGACTGTCCACCAGTGTGTGTGTTCAGAACTGTCCACCAGTGTGTGTGTTCAGGACTGTCCACCAGTGTGTGTGTTCAGAACTGTCCATCGGTGTGTGTGTTCAGGACTGTCCACCAGTGTGTGTGTTCAGAACTGTCCACCAGTGTGTGTGTTCAAGACTGTCCACCAGTGTGTGTGTTCGGGACTGTCCACCAGTGTGTGTGTTCAGAACTGTCCACCAGTGTGTGTGTTCGGGACTGTCCACCAGTGTGTGTATTCAGAACTGTCCACCAGTGTGTGTGTTCGGGACTGTCCACCAGTGTGTGTGTTCAGGACTGTCCACCAGTGTGTGTGTGTACAGCATGTAAATATTTGTCTTACACATGCACATGTAGTAGATGACACACGTATTCCATACTGGTGTTGTGGCTGCAGGCAAAATGTTTTGGAAGGAGCTCTCTTTGAGCGTCAACAGGTCATCAATCAGCTGGCATCACAGACGGCCTGGCTGGGACACGCGCAATCTCTAATCCGTCAACTCCACCCCCTGGGGTGTGACTTGGAATCTGTTGAGAAGCAACATCGCTCGATGAAGGGGTTTTGGGTGGAGTACGAGGAACAAATGGAGAAAATGGACCACGTTCTGGTGGCCAGTGCCCAGCTCATATCTTCACAAGCTGAAACAGATGAGGAGAAAGAAATGATTGAGCTGGTGATCCTACAGCGTGCGCGTCTCAGCGAGATGTGGGGAGTGGTCCAGGAGGAAGCCGAACAAGCCAAGTCAATTTTGGATAAGGTTTATCCGGAGCTAGTCAACTTCCAGTCTCTGTGTACTCAGGTGAGGTTACTAATGACAGGGTTGTACTCATGGTAGTCATAACAAATACATACTGCCCTAGAAAGCCACATTGAACATGCTATGAAATGGAATGACTCGCGCACTGTAGGCAGCTAATATTGTCTATGTGAATTTGAAAGCATTCATGACGCAATGTAGAGTGAAGTGAATGATGTACTGTATTCACTTTCATGGGTATTGTAGCATGGCATTGATGATGTCAAGGTCTTGCTCCTCTCCTACGCAGGTTGGTAGACTGCTGACCTCCACTGAAATGAAGCTGGCAAGTGCCCAGCCGGTAGCACAGACCCTGCCAAAGCTTCGCATCCAGGCCGCAGATCACGAGGAGGTGGAGGCTCTGCTGGATCCACTGGAGAAGCTACTGGAGGAAGTTCAACAATCAAAGAAAACGCTGTTGAAGATGGGGTTTTCCCCTTCCGTGGAGCTGGACAATTTGGTGAGTCGTTTTGACCGTCGCTGGGTTGAGGTGTCGAGATATGGACATGCCAGAGGCGTCAGGTTGAACGAGGTGCTCGCAAAGTTCGGGAGCTCGTCGATACCCATCAGAGATGGAAGTAAGTGGAGCAGATTGTGAACTTGTTGTGCGTGTACACCTTCTGGTCTGCTGTGTGTGTTACATGGTACAACAGAATCACGTACCAAGTGAATTGCATTTGGTGACCATCATTGGAGTGCGTGCGCACGTGTGTATGTGTGTGTGTGTGTGTGTGTGTGTGTGTGTGTGTGTGTGTGTGTTCGTACATGTACGTACACACACTCTCCTTCACTCCTCCCAGCTCTTCCCCGGGGCTGGTCCAAAGTCAAAAGAGACAACACCTCTCCTCTATACACTGTGTAGGTCTGGCTCAGCAAGCCCAATTGTACTCCTGCATTATACGTACATTATGTCTAACTTATACATGTACCTACCTGCATGTTTACAGTATAAACCTGTATTACATCTGTTACATATATACGTATGTGTTGAGTAGTGGGTCATTATATTGAGTGGATCCTGGCGGTCATTCTGTATCAATGCATCTCTCCCTGGAGACCCCAATCATGTTCACAGTTGTGCCCCCCAGGAACACAGACTCGGGACACCACAGCCAGCGACAGCACCCTAGCCTCACAACGCTGTTCGACTCGTTGCAGTCACAATTCAGCCACGTTCAGTACGGACAGTACAGGACAGCTCTCAAACTGAGAGAACTGCAGAAAAGACTTCACTGTGAGTTGTTGTGAGCAATGTACAGTACTCACTGAATGTGTGTGTGAGCAGTGTACAGTACTCACTGGATGTGTGTGTGAGCAGTGTACCGTACTCACTGGATGTGTGTGTGTGAGTGTACAGTACTCACTGGATGTGTGTGTGAGCAGTGTACAGTACTCACTGGATGTGTGTGTGAGCAGTGTACAGTACTCACTGGATGTGTGTGTGAGCAGTGTACAGTATTCACTGGATGTGTGTGTGAGCAGTGTACAGTACTCACTGGATGTGTGTGTGAGCAGTGTACAGTACTCACTGGATGTGTGTGTGAGCAGTGTACAGTACTCACTGGATGTGTGTGTGAGCAGTGTACAGTACTCACTGGATGTGTGTGTGAGTGTACAGTACTCACTGGATGTGTATGTGAGTGGTGCATGTATGCACATATGTACATACAATGCTTATTATGTACAGTGGATGGTGTACTGTACACACGTCTATGCATGTATAGTATGTACATAATTGGGTGGACTAATTTGTACATATGTACGGTACATACTATGTACAAGTGGTGTACACATATCTGTACTGTGAAAAGAATTGAACTTACCTTACTTGAAATGGAGCACTTCTTGTCATGGGGTGTTGTCACCATGGCAACAGAAAACACCAACAGCTACTGTATTAGTGCTGGACAGCTATATCTCATGTCTGAGCTAACAGCCCTGTCCCTCGAATAATGCACTGTTTATTCTGCCGATAATGGTGAAATGTGTCCTGTGGCTACAACGCCCTCCATTGCATCACTTCTTACTTTGCAGTGAACCTGATCAACACGAAGAGTGCTATGACGATTTTACTCCGCCATTTTGACATCACCACGGAAACAGTCACCTTCACCAACTTGGTGGAGGTGTTGTCTGCCATGTACCACCAGCTGGAGAAGGACCACGGGGAATCGGTGAAGGCCGCTCGCTGTGTTGACATGGCAACCAGCTGGATCATGGAAACTTATGACAAGTGTGTTGTGATGCAAGTGGTTGCCTAGCAACACTGTGTTTGTATTGTACATACAATCCACCTCCAAAGAGTTCTTCATGAACTAACAACAGGACAGCTGTACATATGTACTGTACTTAAGAGAATAGCTGTACATATGTACATGACAGTATCAGGTGGATATACAGTACATATGTACATGACAGTTTCGGGTGGATGTACAGTACATATGTACATGACAGTATCAGGTGGATGTACAGTACATATGTACATGACAGTATCAGGCCAGGTGATATCTTGCTGTCGTACCACGCAGGAACCATGAGGGTAGTGTCAGTGTGATATCAGTGAAGACAGCTGTCTTGTTGCTGTGTGGAGGGAAGATGAACGAGAAGTTGAAATGTGAGGACACACCCCATCCACACCCACTAATACTAACACTAGCTGTTGTATGATGTGTGCACAGAGGAAATTTCAACTTGCAATGTTTGCACTTGTGTAAAGTTCAGAGGAGGTTTATTGCAGTGATCTTATGATTCAGGTTTCTTCCAAGTGTTTGCTGACAGCAGAGGAGAAGTGGAAGATGTCACTTTTCTGAAGATCTTCAGAGATGCCGTGAAGGTATTGACATGACACAGCAATAATAGTAGTGTGTGTGCATGCGTGTCCGTGTGTGTTAAGTACATATACTCTATGGAGGTTACCCTTGTGTAGATTCCACAAAGCGTAAGAGAAGACAAGTTTTTCCCTAACAAAATGGGACCAGCAGCTGTAGAATCCCTCTTCTTGAATGTGAGTGTAAACTGTATTCACATCCCATATTTGAAACCTCATGTCTGGGGTCTGTCACACCAGTCTGTTCTCAGTCCATACAATACATGTACCAATTAGTGGTGTTGGTGTGGTGTAGCAAACCAGACTGATAAAATGGCTTCACAAAGTGAATGAAATTATACAAATAATTAAGTACAGATATCATAACTGAGCACAATAAGATTTGTGTACTTCTCTTTTTGATAGTGCTCCCATTTTGTGAATTTGGATAAATGGTTGTCATGGGTACAGTCAGAGCCGCGTGTTCTGGCCTGGGTGACGTTGATGCACAGATTAGCTCAATCGGAGCGCAGTCACCATGACACCAAATGCTGCACGTGTAGGATGAACCCGATCGTAGGTTTCAGGTAAAGCCGTTGTGACTGGGAGTTGTGTTGCTGGTGTGTACACTGTGTGTGGTGACTGGGAGTTGTGTTGCTGGTGTGTACACTGTGTGTGGTGACTGGGAGTTGTGTTGCTGGTGTGTACACTGTGTGTGGTGACTGGGAGTTGTGTTGCTGGTGTGTACACTGTGTGTGGTGACTGGGAGTTGTGTTGCTGGTGTGTACACTGTGTGTGGTGACTGGGAGTTGTGTTGCTGGTGTGTACACTGTGTGTGGTGACTGGGAGTTGCGTTGCTGTGTGTACACTGTGTGTGGTGACTGGGAGTTGCGTTGCTGTGTGTACACTGTGTGTGGTGACTGGGAGTTGCGTTGCTGTGTGTACACTGTGTGTGGTGACTGGGAGTTGCGTTGCTGTGTGTACACTGTGTGTGGTGACTGGGAGTTGCGTTGCTGGTGTGTACACTGTGTGTGGTGACTGGGAGTTGCGTTGCTGGTGTGTACACTGTGTGTGGTGACTGGGAGTTGCGTTGCTGGTGTGTACACTGTGTGTGGTGACTGGGAGTTGTGTTGCTGGTGTGTACACTGTGTGTGGTGACTGGGAGTTGTGTTGCTGGTGTGTACACTGTGTGTGGTGACTGGGAGTTGTGGTGCTGGTGTGTACACTGTGTGTGGTGACTGGGAGTTGTGGTGCTGGTGTGTACACTGTGTGTGGTGACTGGGAGTTGTGGTGATGGTGTGTACACTGTGTGTGGTGACTGGGAGTTGTGGTGATGGTGTGTACACTGTGTGTGGTGACTGGGAGTTGTGTTGCTGGTGTGTACACTGTGTGTGGTGACTGGGAGTTGTGTTGCTGTGTGTACACTGTGTGTGGTGACTGGGAGTTGTGCTGCTGGTGTGTACACTGTGTGTGGTGACTGGGAGTTGCGTTGCTGTGTGTACACCGTGTGTGGTGACTGGGAGTTGTGTTGCTGGTGTGTACACTGTGTGTGGTGACTGGGAGTTGTGTTGCTGGTGTGTACACTGTGTGTGGTGACTGGGAGTTGTGTTGCTGGTGTGTACACTGTGTGTGGTGACTGGGAGTTGTGTTGCTGGTGTGTACACTGTGTGTGGTGACTGGGAGTTGTGTTGCTAGTGTGTACACTGTGTGTGGTGACTGGGAGTTGCGTACACTCTGTGTGTGATGAACGTCCTCCAGGTATCACTGCTTGGAGTGCTTCAGTGTTGATCTCTGTCAAGACTGCTTCTGGTCCGGACGAACAACTAGGCAACACAGGTCCACCCATTCGGTGCAGGAGTATTGTCATTCTGTGAGTACACACACACACACAACACACACACACACACACACACACCACGCACACACATACACAACACACACACACACACACACACACACACACACACACACACACACACACACACACACATGCAGAGAGAAACATGTAGCAAAAAATACCATAATTTTTTGTATATTTGCAGTCAACGTTCTCTGAGAGCATAAAGGATTTCTTTAAAGTGATTGGAAATAAGATCAAGCGTTCTTCTGCTGGTGTCTCGACCCCTCCTCCAACTCCAGTCAGGTCCCCAGCACTAGGGAACGCACAGCGGCACTACCACACAATGAGTGGCGGCTCCTCTGACAGCGGGGACAACTTGTCTCGGACATCGGGAGGGAACCCCAGGGAAGAGGACCTAGATTCACTTATCTACCAGCTCGAGGAGCAGAACAGGTGTGTTTGTGTATGCATGCACACACTTATGTACATCTCTACACCCACACTGTCATTTACGTATGTATTCACAAACAAACACACACACCTAATGAGCATATGTCTGATTATTGAATGTTCTGTCATTCACTGACTCTACAGGGACCTAGCTGATCAGCTGGAGAGTTTACAGTCCGACTCACACTATCCAGCTCCTGTTCAGATCTCCTCCAAACTCCTCTACCTCCAAGAGAGCCGACAAGCTCTTGAGGGGAGAATCGTCTACCTTCAGTCTCAAAACGACAAACTGCTCAGTCAGATAGGGAAATTGCGCAACATAGTCCACCAGGTGAGTTCTACTGTGTAGGTGTTGGGTGAGAGGCGGTCCCACAGCACTGAGCAGGTGATTGTCCAGCAGTGCTATGGTGTAGGTGTTGGGCGAGAGGTCTCTCAGCACTGAGCAGGTGATTGTCCAGGAGTGTCTCCAGGAGTGTCTCCAGCTAGACTGTCGGGTATTGAAGGTGGTTGGCATTCTAGTTCCTCCTCAAACAGGTTCCTAATGGTAGTGTCCCCCATCTCCGCCCCCATGCCACCTATCACCACTCCCACCACTGCACCACTATCACAATTGTCACCACTTTTGTAATCTCACTCAATCTAATGTTGTTATTTAGCTTGTGATGTCTTGTCTTTAGTAATATGGCATCTTATACAATATGTACTGTACATGCTTTATCCTGTATCAAATAAGCAATATTAAATTCAATACACACCTCATGTGATTGTATTTTATCGTCTTCAATCACCTATTCATCTCTTACATAGCGGAGTGATATCGAGGTTGTGGATGTCTGACTGTACAGCAGCTGGTGATGGAAGTTATATTGCAGATAATTAATGACTTTTTTTACACACACACACCATGATTCTCTTATATTCACATAGATCAATTTTGCTATAAGATCATATTATGAATTTTTAATGCAATTGTGAACCTATTGTCTTTTAATGAATATAAATATATATTACACAATCAATCTTAGATTTCATTAATTATACAAATGCACATATATGTAGGGATGACGTGAAAACAAAATGGGGGCACTATACCTCGCATACATTACAGTTTTGCAAAATACTACCTATGGACAGGTATATAAGCCTGGACCGTGCAGCATTATATGTACATTCTTGTGTGTGTGTACCTACCTCAAACTTGGCACGTCACATATATGTGCAAAGCGAATATAAGAATACGTTTCATAACACAAAAAGCACTAAGTACACACTAGGTGCAAAATATCACACATACAGATATACTGCCAAGCCATCCCCTGCCATGTTACGTGTATATTCAGAGGAGTACATTCCTGTACATTTGTACTCACGTAAACATGTATGTCCTGAACACATTTCATAACTCAAAATTAGCAATAAGTACACACTAGGTGCGAATAATCGTACATACAAATATACTGCATATGGAATACTATGCATGTATGCAAGTTCTGTACATATGCATGCATGTTGTGCGTTGCAATTTGTGCAAGATTTGCAGCCGTGGCATGTTAACACAACCTAAACCTATGAACTAACAGCAGTAACCCTGTCCACAAGTGCTAGCAACTCCCACAAGTGTGTACGTGCATGAGGTGTGGAGTAGAGAGGTTAGTTAGTTGCTGTCGGTGGTTGGCTCAGGTGATTCGGACATGTCGTCGTCGTCATCTTCAACGGCCTCGAATCTCATGTGTGCTGTCTGCGTCAGTCGTGAATATCGAACTTCTAGTCTATGGTACTTCCTAATATGGAGTAAAGAGGCAATTAATGACATTCACAACCATTGAAAAAAATAAAAGATATTCATGAGACAAACCATAGTAGCTCTCAGTCAAGCCATCCCTTGTCACATGCACGTCACATGCATGTCACATTGTACATACTCACCTGTACAACACATAGATCACAATTGACATCACCGTTACCACGGCACCCAACAGAAGGATTGCACAGACGACAATGGCTGCGATAACACCAGACGACGGTCCATTCACCTCTTGGACGGCAGGGGGTGAGTACAGCACGGGAACGAAAGTTCCCGACACCTCAGGGAACGTGAATCCAACATGCACATCAGGGACACTCCTCACCATCTTCACCACCTGTGGACCAGGACACACGTATGTACGTGAGTACAGTGTAAGGAATGCACTTTGAATATACACGTGACATGAATTACACACATCTGTGCCACACTGAACAAAGCACATACGTACCAGACATATTTAACCATATTATAACAATGAGTAAAACCCTGCAATATCATAGACACTATCCAATGGGCATAACCCTGGATATGGTGGGAGTAGAACCCTGCAATACATCTCCAGCTGTGTACCTGTCTGGCACTCTCTATCTGATCTTCTGCCGACGTCTGAGGGAGAACACTCACATAAGCTGCAATTTTATCATTGGTGTCATCACTCTCCAACACCTTGGACGTCACACGCAAGCGCCAGTCTTCAAGCTTATAGGTCTAAGTGTAAACCAGGTGACAGTGGGTAATTTATGCAAGTAAACATACACATCAACATATGTACATGTGCCAATAATGTTGGGACATACAAGAAAAAGTATGCACACAAAAAACTACATACATAAATATTATATATAACATAATTTGTATTAAACATAAAAACATGCAGACCTATTAAGCCACACAACAAACAACAAATAAACAAACAAACTAAAACATTGAGGGACAACGTTAACATCCAAACAGAACCTTGATCAACTGCTGTCGAACAGATTCTTCAAACTGAGCCAACCACACACTTTTCCTCTTTAGGCCATTGTTAGGTATGGTAAACACGAATTCCACAGTATCAACAGCTTCTGTATATGAATCATGGGAAATAACAGAGCTTGGGCATGTACTGACACACAAATGCACACACAAGCAAACACACACACACACATACACACACACACAGATGCACACACAAGCAAACACACACACACACACACACACACACACACACACGACAAACACTACATTCATTGGTACATACGCACATGACCACAACACAGTCAGCGCTGACTCTGGTAAAACTAACCCACTGCATTTGCTGCTGCTGTGGTGGACTTTACTGAAATGATGTTGTCAACGGCAACAGTTATTTTGTAGCCTGAGATCTCAGAGAGCTGGAACATCTCTGTCAAAACAGAGAAGCCAGAGAGACTCTTCTTCTCTTCCTTGGTGTTCTCACTGGTCAGGCTGAAAACCTTGATGTCAATGTCAACGGCATTGTTGTAGGCAGTCTTCTTGGCAGCATCCTTGTAGAGGTAAATAACAACAGAGATATCCTCTCCAACCAGGACCACTGCAGGTTTGACGTCCACTGTCATACCGAAGACAGGGTCTGAGACAAGATGGGATATTCGTTAGTACTGAGACAAGATGGGATATTCGTTAGTACTGAGACAAGATGGGATATTCGTTAGTACTGAGACAAGATGGGATATTCGTTAGTACTGAGACAAGATGGGATATTCGTTAGTACTGAGAATATATCCTCCTCTGCACACATCTGTATCTACACATGTGTCGTTCACACGCTCCCCACCTACACACACACTTCACTCACACACTCCCCACCTACACACACACTTCACTCACACACTCCCCACCTACACACACACTTCACGCACACACTCCCCACCTACACACACATCACTCACACACTCCCCACCTACACACATGCTTCACTCACACACTCCCCACCCACACACATGCTTCACTCACATACTCCCCACCTACACATATACTTCACTTACACTCCCCACCCACACACGTTTCACTCACACACTCCCCACCTACACACATGCTTCACTCACACACTCCACACCTCCACACCCTCACCTCTCACTATAATTGATTTTTGGCCAGAGACTATCAGTTCTCCCCCAGATGCAGGCTGGGAGTGGTATCCATTGACAACCAGCACAAAGGTGTCAGAGGAGGTGAATGAGTAGGTGAATTGTCTATGTGAAGCAGTGGTAGTGTAGATGGGGTCCGTTTTTTTGTTGTGTTTGTACACACTCCAGTGGTATGACAGGGAATCCAACAGGTTCTACAACACAAAATAGAAATAAACAAACAAAACATTGAAAACCAAACAACACATTGAAAAAACGAAATCATCTAAACTATCGAACAAAATTGTACAAATTACATACGTAAATGTGTATTACACCAACCAAGCAACTACATACATGTAAACAAACGAATCATACACAAACAAATACACAATACTCCATACTCCACAACACCGTACCTGGCCATCTGTTGAGGAGCTGTTTGTGGAGACCGTGAACACCGATTGTGTGTTGACTTGAACAATGTCGGCTCCATTCAAGACGACGTTGGTTGGCACTATGTGATACACACGTACACACACATTGGAACTATTATACTTAACACACCTACACATAAATACACTATAAGAATATATTACGTATGTAGACATGTACATACATACATGAGTTTATATGTGCATACAAGTACAAATAAACAAATCCAATGCATAGTGTGAGTGTATGCCAGGCAGAGTGTACTCACCAGATGTGATGTGGACAACTCCACTGAACACCACCTGACTGACGACATTGGCCACACTGAGGGAGAAGCCGTATGAACCAGCTCTACTATAGGTGTGGTAGAACAAGCTGGAGTACAGACGCAGCTGGGGACCACCATCACCATAGTCCACTGTTATCGTGGTTGATTCGAAGTCAGGAGACTCCACTGGATGAATCTTGGCATCGTCCAGGTACAGTCTGAACTCGAACAAAATGGTGACATTCAACAGGTCGGTCCACTCTTGGGTGCCTTGGTTCTCAACGAAACCAGGACGGTACATAGAAATACCTCCATATTTCTCTGTGTTGTGTGCATTTAGTGTGCATTTTTGTGTCCATTTTGTGTGTACGTTGTGTGTATGTTGATTGGATTAACGAGACATAGAATAAACTCTATTTGGTACGATAAGCACATTTGAAACAAACAAATACAATTATGACAACAATAACATCTGGCATGATTGACTTCCATCTCCTACGAACAAACAAACAACTGCAAAGAAATTGCAAACACACAAACACTGCCAACCATTAGTAGTAATAACAAATAGCAAACACACACACACACACCACACACACACACACACACACACACACACACACACACACAAACACACACACACACACACACACACACACACACACACACCACACACACACACACACACACACCACACACACTCACCTCTCACTGCCACAGTTGTACTGGTGCTGGCAGCCACACGCTGGGAAGATGAAGTCACAGACACATAAACAGTGAAGACCCCTGGTTGGGTGAAGGTGTGAGGGATCATAATGGATTGAGATGAGGAGGAGACAGAGACATTCTTGTCATAAGAAGAAGTCTTGTCCGAAAAGGCCACATGGATTGATAGGTCTTCATGTACTGTTACATTCTACATTGGGGATAATGTGTATGGGTAATAGGAAGATGATCTTTTGTGTGTGTGTGTGTGTGTGTGTGTGTGTGTGTGTGTGTGTGTGTGTGTGTGTGTGTGTGTGTGAGTGTGTTGCTTCACAATGTCTCCAGTACATCAATACCCACATTGAGTGAAATGGTGAATGTCAGCTCTTCCTGGACGCCAACAACTGACTTGCTCGCTTGTATGGTAACATTGAGCCCTCTCCCTCCTGCGGACACAAAGCAGAGAAGGGCATTCTAATACTGGTTGACATGTGTATGTGTACACACACACACACACACACACACACACACACACACACACACACACACATGCAAACACCACACACACACACACACACACACACACACACACACACACACACACACACACACACCACACACACACACACACACACACATGCACGCACCACACACACACACACACACACACACACACACACCTGATTCTGATCTCAAAGAAAATCCGTCTGATGAAATTGCCCCGTTGGCATTTGATACTGAACATGTAATAATGTGTCCACCAACTGGAAATACATGGAGAAGGCTTGGCTCGTCTGTGGTTTCTACAACTCTACCATCAACCAACCACGTGAACTGGGCTGGTCTGTACTGGTGGTTGTTGACCGTGATCACATCCACACGGTACAGTACAGGGGTGTCAGCAACGACAACCTTCGACCCAACAATACTGACTGACTGGACCTGATCTGAAGGGTGGAGAGTAGCAATATCTGTGAAGCATATACGACATAGCGTGTGAATGACTACAGTTCCTGGGGTTATAGGATGGGTTGAGATGATAGGAGTTTGAGCTCTCCTGTGGAATACGTACATACTATGATGTGGTAGTTGCAGGTAAAATCCAGGGAAATCCCCTGAATGAACACAAAACAACCTTTAACACAAGGTGCATACCTGTACGTACATATACACAGTGCATACAGTATGTATGTGCATACATGCATACATGCATAGCGGTGAACTAAACAATCAAATCATGAGCTAAGATTGGACCCAATGTTGTACACTGGGCCCCATGTTGTACATTGGGCCCCATGCTGTACATTGGGCCGTATGTTGAACAATGGGCCGTATGTTGAACAATGGGCCGTACGTATGTTGTACACTGGGCCCCATGCTGTACATTGGGCCCCATGTTGTACATTGGGCCCCATGTTGTACATTGGGCCCCATGCTGTACATTGGGCCGTATGTTGAACAATGGGCCGTATGTTGTACATAGGGCCCCATGTTGTACATAGGGCCCCATGTTGTACATTGGGCCCCATGTTGTACATTCAAGAACAAGAGCTAAACACGATGTATGTACACCTCTCCATATACATAACAATATCAACAAACACTATGATACAACATGTACACACAACACAAAAAACAACATCTCATCAACATCGCCATCACGGACAGCACACAGATGAACGGTACATACCTAACACCAACACGGTCTCCTCCCCGATGGACCGCCCTTCAGCATTCATTGCCATCACACTGACTTTATAGGTTCCCGGGGAGCTGTAGGTGTGGCTGACACGTTTGGACTGTTCGTAGCCGACAAAGTTATCAGTGGTATTGTCCCCGTAGTTCCAAGTGTAGTTGGTCAGCAGCTTCCCACCCTGAGGAACGCACAGCATCAGTGTGATGTTATAGAATGGTGCATGTAGCAGTGGGTACATCATTATAGAACAGTGCATGTAGCAGTGGGTGCATCATTATAGATCAGTGCATGTAGCAGTGTGTACATAATTATAGAACAGTGCATGTAGCAGTGGGTGCATCATTATAGATCAGTGCATGTAGCAGTGGGTGCATCATTATAGAACAGTGCATGTAGCAGTGGGTAAATTATAGAATTGGAGTATCCTCTACCTATTATACATACAGGTGACATGTACAGACTGTACTTACATATGTACCATTTAGCCAACATATACAGACTGTACAGACATGTACAGTCTGTGACATACGTACATAGTAGATTCCCGGATCACTCAACACTCACTGATTCTTGGACCAGGACGAAGCTGGCCGTCTTTCCTATCCCCACATTGGAGGAGGTGGACACAACTGTGAGCTCCCCAGGCGGCTTCACGGGACAAGGTACCGCACGGGAACTGAGGTAACTACTAGGATCCTCTATACAAACGTCACCGGAGACCTTACGATACCTGCGAACGTGTACAAAGTGTAGCGTACATGTACATACAAGTACACATGTACAGACTGTATTGTACATGTACAGATCTACATACCTGCAAGCACATGTAGAAATTTCCTCTTTTCGTACAGGTGTACATACATGTACTATCTATACTGTACATGTACAGCTATATTACATACTACTGTACATGTCTGTATGCAACAATCATTCAATTTTGTGTCATGATGGGTGAGAGGATCGAAGGGAAGAAGTGGTTCATAAAACCGCTACAGCACACTTGCAATTAGCAATCCAACACATGAGCAATCAAGTCATTAATGACGCAGTAGCCTTTCCATTAACTATATCAGACCCATTTCCTGTCTCATCAATGGAGCAATAACAAGTGGCATCCCATGACACAAGTCAGTCATGACCCTTCCAGATGGGACGTGCAGCTATACTTTCAATCAGGTCGGGCGGACTAACTTTTGTGGATAGCGACAGTATGTTCACGCACAAACTGACATGTACACCAACCAAAGCACACGAGCATGCACACTCACCCGCTGCCAATCTGGTAGGTACCTCCCTCGACACAGTTGTCGGGTGGAAGGTAGGGGTTGATGCCAGGGATGAGGATGCAGGGGTCATTGATGCTCTCTCTCTGAAACCCATAATCACTGCAAGGCAGTTGTGGAGGGTACAAGTGATTGATACAAGTGACTCACCATGAAAGTAGAATTGACAGTACTTTTGAATGAATGCCATCAACTACTCATCACTATATCAGTGTGCATGTGTGTGTGTGTGTGTGTGGTGTGTGTGTGTGTGTGTGTGTGTGTGTGGTGTGCGTGTGTGTGTGTGTGTGTGTGGTGTGTGTGTGTGTGTGTGTGTGTGTGTGTGTGTGTGTGTGTGTGTGTGTGTGTGTGTGCGTGTGCATGTTCACACTTTTGTCCGTGCATGTCCTAACCATTCGTAATCCTCGATGGTGCAGTTACACCTGTAGGTGTTGATTGGACGCTCGTAGTCCAGACCATTATAGCAGCAGTTGGTGGAGTTCCTTCTCTCGTACTCCTCGTGTTCTCCCAACAGGCACTCTCGATCCAAATGCTTCAGTTCATGAGAAACAGAGTTCATTCAGTGAACAGACACACAATACACACAGTACACACAGTACATACAGTACATACAGTACATACAGTACACACAGTACATACAGTACACACAGTACACACAGTACACACAGTACACACAGTACACACAATACATACAGTACACACAGTACACACAGTACACACAGTACATACAGTACACACAGTACTCACAGTACACACAGTACAGTCATACCTCGTCTGTTGGAGACCACAGAGAATAGTCCTCAGGTTGACAACGCCGTGACATTGACCTGGTGAAGTTGAGTCCTATAATGTACCAACCACCAAACCTCCCACCACTGTAGGTGTAGCCAAATATCCTACAGAGTCGGATGAGAATAGAGAGTATGTACAGACACCCATGTTGATGAGGATCAGAGGGGGACAGTGGTGAGGATCAGAGGGGGACATTGGTGAGGATCAGAGGGGGACATTGGTGAGGATCAGAGGGGGACATTGGTGAGGATCAGAGGGGGACAGTGGTGAGGATCAGAGGGGGACATTGGTGAGGATCAGAGGGGGACATTGGTGAGGATCAGAGGGGGACAGTGGTGAGGATCAGAGGGGGACATTGATGAGGATCAGAGGGGGACATTGGAGAGGATCAGAGGGGGACATTGGTGAGGATCAGAGGGGGACATTGGAGAGGATCAGAGGGAGACATTGGAGAGGATCAGAGGGGGACATTGGTGAGGATCAGAGGGGGACATTGATGAGGATCAGAGGGGGACATTGATGAGGATCAGAGGGGGACATTGGTGAGGATCAGAGGGGGACATTGGTGAGGATCAGAGGGGGACATTGGAGACGTCTGATGAGGATCAGAGGGGGACATTGGAGACGTCTGATGAGGATTAAAGTTTGAAATCAGGAGAAAACTCAGAGACATATAAAAGATCAACGAAGAGGTTCTGAAGAAGAGCAAGACAGCATGGAACATTCATAGCTGAGCGAATGAATGAGAGGAGACTATACTACACAGACAACTCAAGGAACATGAGTGAGCGTGATAGCACCTACGTTGCATGGAGAGCCTTCTCTCCAAATTCAGTGAGCATTCCTGCTACTCTCACACTCAGACTGTTGGGAAATGAGACGGACCTCCAGGTCAAGCCCTCGTCACACGAGTACCTGGACGTGTGGACCATGTACGTGAGTGAGTGGGCGTGGTCACGTGTGCAAGTGAGTGTGTGTCATTAAGTGCAGACGAGACAATGCTGAAACAAACCGCACACGAGACCAATAATATAATGCACATGATATGTACGTGTAGATCAGGAATGGTGTGTGTGTGTGTGTGTGTGTGTGTGTGTGTGTGTGTGTGTGTGTGTGTGTGTGTGTGTGTGTGTGTGTGTGTGTGTGTGTCTGTGTGTGTGGTGTGTGTGTGTGTGTGTGTGTGTGTGTGTGTGTGTGTGTCTACATGCACATACACACACACTAACTTGAAAGCGTTCGTTGTGACCCATCTTCTACAATAAGTAAGAACTGAACCAAAATCCAGAAACTGGTAGACAGTCACAGCATAGGGCTGGTCGATCTGGGGAGGATGCAGGTATGTCAAATGTGAAGAGTGGAAACATGGAATACTCCTCTCAATATCACTTCACACACACTCCCCTATACCCAAATGTCTCACATGCCTCCACACACACACTCCAATCTCACCTCCACACACACTCCAATCTCACCTCCGCACACACTCCAATCTCACCTCTGCACACACTCCAATCTCACCTTCACACACACTCCCAAATATCACCTCCACACACACTCCAATCTCACCTTCACACACACTCCCAAATATCACCTCCACACACACTCCAATCTCACCTTCACACACACTCCCAAATATCACCTCCACACACACTCCCCAATCTCACATCTCACCTCCACCCACGTATAGCCTCCGTTGGTGGACATGTAGAGTTTCATCTGGCTACTGAAGCGATTGAGAGTGCTCCCAATGTTTCCCTGAGCCAACAAGAGACCTTTGGCCGAGTCTCTGGAGAGAATTCCATTGTAACCTTTGTCGGCAGATGTGTCCATGTGTAGATGCAGGGAACAGGAGGGCTGTAGTGTGTGTGTGCGCGTGTGTGTGTGTGTGTGTGTGTGTGTGTGTGTGTGTGTGTGTGTGTGTGCGTGTGTGTTGGGAGGGAAAAAATGCATAGGAACATAAACATACAAATAGTTACTCTACAACACCAAGCCAAAAGCTTCACAAGTAGCTGTTCTCAACTGTCCTCACAGGTGAACAAGTGATGATGTTGTTGTTGTGGTCAACAGCTGGAGGGGTTATGGTATCCCATCGTCCCCCCTTGTCGTACGAGACCACGCTGGCTCCAAAGCTGGACCTGGGGTTCTTCTGGTTTGCAAACAGGACACCCTTGAGACCATCCACCTAAAATAACAGTGTGTATATATGTATTTTGTTCAAAGTCTCTACTTCTCCCTCCCCTCCCTCACACACACACACACACACACACACACCAGATATACGTCGAACACAGGGTCTCCAGACTCCCAGGAACTCTCACTGCTGCTGATCAAATGTTCCAAGGAGAGGGTGTACACAACCCCTTGTTCTTCTGATATGTACAGTGCTGTGTTGTTGACGTCGTGGTAGACAGCCATGAATACTTGGTTCTCACTAGCATCCACTAGTGAGTAGTGCTGAGGGAGACGTAAGTACCCAATGTGAGTGTGTTATAGAGAGAGATAAGCACCTGATGTAAGTGTGTTATAGAGAGAGATAAGCACCCGCTATAAGTGTGTTATGGGAAGAGATAAGCACCTGCTGTTAACTGATCATTGAACACAGCACACCAAGCCTCCCTGAGCCCCATCACAAGGCATGTACTATATCCTGTGATGTGACTGGTGGATGGAGCAGACGCTCTGTTCTCAGCAATCAAACATCATTTCAACGTACAATTGCTCTTAGCGTAGGCTCCAGTGTTTGTATCATGAGCACATGTTCCAGTATTGTATGCACACACATGCAGACAGAGTACAGACACACCTTTCCCACAGCATTGTTGGGCAATTGAACTGTTTGGAGGTGACTTCTGTTGTAAGACACATACACAACATTTGGGTCATGGTCCTCGTCCTACAGGGAGAGAGCAGCCACAATTTGAACATTTCATACACTCCAATAACAAGAAGATTCAGACGACGTGCACACTTGGCTTCATCCAGCTCACCACTATGAATATGTAGTTATAGCTCAGCCAGAAAACATCGAAGTACTGATTGAAGAAGTCTTCTACGTGTGTTCTGTCATATGGTGGGACTGCCTTCTTTAGCACCTTCCCATTGTCTGGAGCATGCAAAGGACAGCCTTCACACACACACACACACACACACACGCACACATACACACACACACACACACACACACAGTCACAGTCACAAAAACAGTCATACACACACACACACACACACACACACACACACACACACACACACACACACAACACACACTTTCAACACTGTCGAAATAGATAACACCAGGGTCATCATTCTCCATGGTACCCCTAATACGAGGAACAAGCAGCAGTAAAGGAACAAGTGACTCATCCGATTGCACCACACTTGTCATGTGTACAACAAACCAGAAAGCTTCTGTGACGTCCTCATCAAATTCAGTGAAAGTTGTGAATAAATCACCACTAACCAGAATCTGTATGTTATGCAGAGAGGTACAGAGTATGGTGAGAGTGAGGATGATGAGAGGGAGGATGGTGAGAGTGAATATGGTGAGAGTGAGGATGATGAGAGGGAGTATGGTGAGAGTGAGGATGGTGAGAGTGAAAATGGTGAGAAGTGGAGTATGGTGAGAGTGAAGATGATGAGAGTGAAGATGATGGGAGTGAAGACGGTGAGGATGATGATGAGAGTGAGAATGGTAAGATGATGGTGAGATGTGGATGAGTGCATTTTTACCGTTCGATTCAGAAAATCGTGAACAAAGCAGTACTGTGACCATTCTGGACCAAGCCAGGTGGCATATCCGGGAACAAACTTGACAACAAAGGGAGTGACAGGGATGTAGGTAGTACGATATGTTTCTCCCTCATCTTCAGTGATGTACAGTCTGTTATTCATTATGTCCGCAAAGATGATCTGAGTACAAGTGTAATAAGCAGAATTGAACTTAAGATTGACGATGAAACTAATGAGATTAATAATGTGATAAAACAGGAAGAATAATAGCAATAAATCGTGCATAATCACTACACTAAACTACCCATGCGCTATGGTCAAATAGAATAACTTGAAAAATGGAACAATTTGAGAATCATGCACTGTGTGAGGTGAACATTTGTACATGGAGAATGTGAGAAAGCTGTAATACAAGACTTTACTTGCCGCCGGTCTGAATACCAAATATGCCATTAAAAGTTTTAATATTAGTCCAAACAGTGTTACAGTAACTTCAAAAGCTACTATATTTAGTGTCACTGAAGGATCGGAGTATGACAAGAGGACACAGGTGGGGGAGGGGCACACGGACACTCACATAACTGTTGTTGTGCTGAGATATGTAGTACCAGTTAACTCTTGCGTCGTTCGGCCACTTGCTGGTCTCGTCAGTGAAGGTAACACCATAGTCTGTTGATCTGGAAAACCAACGATCAGAGTACAATCAAGGGAAGGGTGGACAAGAATCCAAGTGAAAATTGTCCATATGCTCCTACTTTTCAAGTAGAATACTCCAGCACACATCCACCCCTCTCAAATCATGGAACCCCATCTACAATAACATCTCCAACATCACACAGCCTCGGCCATCTCCATCCTTCAACATCCATGCATCACATACACACACACACACACACACACACACACACACACACACACACACACACAAACACACACACACACACACACACAACACACACACACACACACACACACACACACACACACCTCCACAGTTGACATCTGTTAACACGAGCGTTCCTTGTATTGTTCCCAAGAGGATGGTCCACAGTTAGAACAAACACAGTCTGAATAAGTACAGAGGAATATTGCATAACACCGTAGCAATATTGCCTAACATTACCATTAAATTGCATCATGATACTATAACACACATGGTACTCCCTATGGAGGTGCTACAGACCTCCCCAGGGGAGTGATGTGGGGTGGTTTTATACATTGATAACGTTGACTTTTGATTCATTGCCTACCACTGGGCAATCCCCTGTGTATCAAGATATTGTTGACACAAACTCAAATGAATTGCGGAGTATTAAGGTAATTGAAATCGGGTGTCTACAATCACCCCAGTGCTCCAATCACCCCAGTGCTCCAATCACCCTAGTGCTCCAATCACCCTAGTGCTCCAATCACCCCAGTGCTCCAATCACCCTAGTGCTCCAATCACCCTAGTGCTCCAATCACCCCAGTGTCTACAATTACCCCAGTGCTCCAATCATCCCAGTGCTCCAATCACCCCAGTGTCTACAATCACCCCAGTGCTCCAATCATCCCAGTGCTCCAATCACCCCAGTGTCTACAATCACCCCAGTGCTCCAATCATCCCAGTGCTCCAATCACCCCAGTGTCTACAATCACCCCAGTGCTCCAATCATCCCAGTGCTCCAATCACCCCAGTGTCTACAATCACCCCAGTGCTCCAATCATCCCAGTGCTCCAATCACCCCAGTGTCTACAATCACCCCAGTGCTCCAATCATCCCAGTGCTCCAATCACCCCAGTGTCTACAATCACCCCAGTGCTCCAATCATCCCAGTGCTCCAATCACCCCAGTGTCTACAATCACCCCAGTGCTCCAATCATCCCAGTGCTCCAATCACCCCAGTGTCTACAATCACCCCAGTGCTCCAATCATCCCAGTGCTCCAATCACCCCAGTGTCTACAATCACCCCAGTGTCTACAATCACCCATCATCAAGGTCGAAAGGCATGTCAAAGCACGGTGTGTATGTATTCTGGTATTGGATTGAGGAGACCACTCCAGGCAGGCGACCATTCCTGCGATGCGGCACCCATACTTTAGGGTCCATTGTATATGTTAGGACAGGCGAATATGACTCCGTTGCCTTGCAAGGTTTCCTAATGAGTGTTATCTCATTCACCTCCAGTCTGTGCGGAAGTACCCTCTTGTTCGTTATTATCATAACAGTAATATGTAAACAACGAACGAGTGGTTCTCGTATACCATCGATAATCTACTAGTATACTCACTGTTTCTGGCAGACCGTCCCAGTGGACAATAGCATATCTCTGATTATCGGCCCTGAGTAAGTAGCTTGTTGTACTAGGATCCTGCTGTCCACTTGTCTGACGCGCTTCTCTTCCGCGAACACTCTGGGCTTCTTCCCAAATTTCCTTGGGAGTGGCCATGTCTTGGGATTCGTCGAACGTAATCACGAAGGGTCCTTTCTCTCGTTCAGTCCTGTACTGGCGGGAAATACTGAACCGTCCGTCGATAACTGGTACAAGAGAGATAACCGCGATGAGGAGAAAGCAACGTTTCATAGTTCACTGATCTGTAGGGAACTACAAACAAACGATTCAACGTCCTGATCTAGTCACGTGATCTAAATAACATGGCGCCGGATGTAATAAATAGCTTAAGGTATGTGACTTTGGAACAAAATTAATAACGTTACATCACAGTTTCTTTCGCTTAGCAGCGGTGTGGGAAGTCTCCTCAGAAGATGGTTTTCTTGAACCTTTCTTGTGCGCCGAGTCTTCATCAGCCTGGTGTGAACAGAGAGTAAAACCCAGACAAATGATGTCATTAACGATATTCATGACACTGACAGTTACTAAGTACAGAACACTTTCCCCCACCCTTTCCTGAGCTTCTGCCCTTCTAGTTCGAACTGTCGGTTTCCCCGTTGACTGACTGACCATCAACTGAGTGGCCAAGTAATCCTGAATGTATTCCATGCTGTCTGATCGCATCTCTTCAGCCATTTTGTACCTGAGGGGTGTTACTACGGAGATGAGGCTACATACTATTGAGAATTGCATAAACATACACATCATGATCTGAACTGTTGTACATCAGTGCGTTCTGAAACATGAGCAGGATGTCTCTCTGGAATACAATGTCACTTCTGACCACCCCTGATTCGATGTTCTTCTTAATAGAAGACAGATCCACTGGTCTACATAGGAAGGACCGGAATACAGCTACTCAGTTACTATGCACTCACTCGTTCCCACACTCACACACACACACACACACACACTTCCTCCACACAAACACACACACACACACACACACACACATACGTACACATACACACAGTTAAATTACCTATGAACGACCTCGGAATAACCTGTAGCATCATCATCCTTCACAGGTTGGAGGAACAGGTTGGCATATTTATGCTGAGCGATCTGTCTCCATACCAGCATGATGGCCTTCTTCCACGCCTTGTGAGACTGGACCACATCGGGGGTCAGATCACTGCGAGACAACAGTGGTACAACAAGAACACATCAAACGTCAACAACACCAGATGAACCCAGAGGAATGCAGAGCAAGAGATTGGTTTATAAAGACCACATGCAAACCTCAGTGAAGGAACTGGACTGTTCACAGTAGAGCTCTGGGCTGTTGATTCCTCCATCTCACTGTCTTCCTGTTTCTCCTTCTTGTCTGTTAAATGTAAAAGGGGTTTGAATACATTAATTAACCAGGAGCAAACAACTACAGGTTTGGGGACCTTTGACACGCCCAGATCGCCGGGGTGTTACTATGGAAATTTCTTCCTCTTCTGCTTCCGAATCTTCCTTCTTTGCTCCACCTCTTTTAGATGAACGGGTTTTCCCCTTTAAACTGGATACTCTATCTTTCACCTGCAACCAGTACAGTACACAAAGGTACGTGTAAATGCAAGACTAGTGTCCTTACAAATGTGTATGCATTTCATCTCCATGGAGAACCTGAGGAAATGAAATTTTCTCCTCTCCTAAATAAGAGGAAACGTGTACCTTCTCTTCTGACTTTGGTGGCTCTTCAATGACCTCCTTCTTCGTCCCTTTGCGCTTTGTCTTCCCCTTGCGTGCCCCCTTTGTGGCAATGGGTGTGACAGAGGGTGTGTCATCATCATGGTCCTTTGTAGGCGGGGAGCTGGTTATT
>OZ026568.1:4372819-4382819 GCA_964020155.1 Chondrilla cf. caribensis
TACGTTGAATCCAACAGTGAGTTTGTTGTTTGCTATTCCGTACCGTTCATTAATAATTTTGAACGGATTCTAACTAGCAAACGTGGTATATTGCGGTTACTAAGTCTTTGTTAGGTGTGTATAAGTATATAAGTCACTCGGTGTATTGTTGTATGTTTTAGGGGGAGTGGCCATTGGCGGGAACAAGCCTCTGAAAAGGAGCCCTCTAAAATGGACCAATGACGGTCCAATAAACGTAGCCCAGTTGAAGCGTATGAGAGAAGAATATTGGGACACAGCCCCCAAATATGAGGGCCGAAAGGAAATTTGGGAGGCTCTGAAAGGAGCGTCGGAGGCATTTGAAGCCAGGGACTATGACTTAGCCCAGGCTATTCTGGATGGTGTTGAGATGACTTTACCCAACGGTGAGATGTGGACATGGTGAATTGCCTTCTGTGGAGTCTGTGGCATGCGACATACGTATGTATTGCAAATGGTGACACATCTTACTCCATTCCTCTTGTAAGCTAATGTACCAACGTCACCACCAGTAGAAGTTCAATAGGATGATTTTTGACATGACATTTGTGCCAAAAACTTTTGCAAAACTTCACCTCCATTCACCACATTTACTACAGATAGGGTGTTTTTGTGGTCTTCCATTGTTATGCGTGCATACAGGTATTGTGACAATCAGTCTAATTATTGTATCAATCCAATCCCCAGTGGAAATAGAAGTATGGTCAACATCTCAATATTGATACTACACACATGGTATTGTATTGATGTTCTCAAGATAGCATGAATCATTAAAACTAAAAATATCACTATATTGTCCAACACTAGCAAGATATAAAATCATTGTAAACGTTACAGTTCAGTTCTTCTGTGACTTCAGTTTCTTTTCACCTTTGCAGGAACAATGACACAGTGTTATGATACGCTAGGTAACCTCTACGTTATACCGAAGTACTGCTTGTCGGCTCCAACTAACATTATCAAGCCTCAGCAGTCGAGTGGTGACAATTTTGAATACGCAGGAGAGGATGATGATGATAAACCTGATGGTCTTCAGGACACGGTTGAAATCAAGCTAAGGCTGTCCACTATGAAGGATGTTAAGGTGAACGTTAGCACTGTGGCCACCGTGAGGGATGTTAAGAAGAAACTGTTCAAGCAAGAAGGAATCCAACCTCAAAACGTCAAATTATTATTCTCTGGAAGAATTTTGAAGGATGATGATTGTCTTGAAGACCTCAAGATTCCAAAGGGTTTTATAATCCAGGCTATTGTGTCCTCGTGATGTACATTAAATTTGCTTTTGTACTGCAACAATGTAAATAATGTTATTTCATGCAGCCCCTAGCACCTTTTATAACATGTACGATTGCGTACAAATAGTGTGTGCGTGTAGACTGGCATGGTTGTGAAAATCTGGCCTTTTCTTGGGAATTCTTACATTGTTGTATCAGCCATAATTATGGTTAATTAATGTGACATGTTCATATCAAATCATTATCCATTTAATGGTATTAATCTATATATGCAGTAATTTATAAATCACTTGTAAGCTGTGTTAATAAGTGGGTAAACTGTCCATCGGCATGGACGGTATATGCGAGCCTCAATAGTAAAATACGTATAGCAGTCCAGATATGTTAGAAGTATGGATGAGCACAGGTGGGTGGACATGGCTAGTCTTCAGGAGGAGAATGACCATAAGGGGACCTGCTGCGTCGAGGAGAACGAGAGGGTGACCTTGAGTAGGACCTTCGGTTTCTTCTTGGACTACGACTGTAGCTTCTTCTTCTCCCAGACACAGGTGAGGAGTTACTCCTAGATCTCCTCCTCCTATCTCTCTTGGGAGATCTTGAGTATGATCTTGAACGTGACCTGGAGTAGGATCTCCTCCTATTGCTAATGGATGAGTGACAGCGGGAGTGTTAGAGCATTGTTTGAGGAAATTTTCACTTTCAGACACGAACCTTCTATAATACCCTCTTCCTGGATCGTCTTTCCGTTTCATCTGATGTGGAGCTGTATATGAGAACCGAATGCATACAATTAAAACGTGTGTAAGCAGAGAAACATGTGCACGCATACACGAGTGTAAGTTTGTAAAAATACCACAAAAATATATAAACTTGGCGCACCAAGATAAATAGGAGGGATGGAAAAATTGGTATTGACATTGGTACACACATATCAACCCATTTGGGTTTTTTGGGCCCCATGTCATCAGGGTATGGGAATTTTGGGGTGATTAATTTAAGAGTCAAAAATTCTGCACAGGACAGGAAGTGTAAGGAGGAATGATGTGGCAGCTCACTCTTCCTGTCTCCCTGGGCATACTGTATCTCCATTCTCTTCCCGCGCAGCCTGTGGCCATCGAGGTAATGCAGTGCGTCCTCGGCATCACGGAGGTCCTCGAACCTGACAGAGGTTAAGTCCACACAACCACAAACACCACATTTAAGTATAATGCATCCTCGAATGGGAGGCCAGGGCATACATGTCCAAGTAAAATATGTACAACTGTGTATCTCATTTCGATACAGCTCACAAGTGGTGAACATACAAAAACCAGCTTTGATGTATCTTTCATCTTTCTTTGCTTTCAACTACTTTTGTGTGCATTCTTTACTTGGCTTTTACGTAGCTTTAATACTTTGTAACTCTTTACTTTGTCTTTGAGTGCCCATTGATTGAATGTGTAGCAAGGCTCAACTAATTCTTTCAAAATGACTTGACTTTAAAAGTTGTTTCTCTTTACTTAAACTTTTATTTGGAAGACTTTGACTTGTGAGCCACTAAAGGCAAAAAACAACAAGAACGGTTTTGACATACTTAATTGGAGAAAATATTGAGTGAAATAGAGAATGTTCAGACATCAGAAGTACGTCAATTTGTGAAATATTGTTATGAGGATAGTGGTTAGTAGTGAGATGTGAGGATGATAGTTACAGTAGTGGGGTTGTGAGGATGATAGGTACAGTAGTGGGGTTGTGAGGATGATGATCGAAGTAGTGAGGTTGTGAGGATGATGATCGAAGTAGTGAGGTTGTGAGGATGATGATTGAAGTAGTGAGGATGTGAGGATGATGATTGAAGTAGTGAGGATGTGAGGATGATGATAGTAGTGAGATGTGCGGATAAGTAATAGGTTTGGAGAAAGTGGTATGGGTTGAGTGCAGAGGGTGCGAGTGTGAAGCAGGATACTGTACATACGCAAAACCTCTTGGTTCTCTCGTGTAATAGTCCAAAGGGATGTACACGTCTTGAACGTAGCCATATTTGCTGAACAGTTCTCTCAATTCGTCGGTTCTTCAAACAAAGAAATTGAAAAAAAATTGTCTAGTTATATGATTAAGAGTTAAATTGCACTTACTTGGTGGAGTAACTGATTCCACGTACGAAGAGAGAAGTGTTTGGAGGCCTTTCGTAAGACTTATTGTAATCGCGCGACATCTTGTAGAAAATCAGGCGTGATTGGGCGGAGTCTGTCCGGAGACCCACTTCCAAATTATAATTTCGGATCATAAACATATCGGGAATGAAATTAAGGCAAGCGTATACACTGCGATAATACGCATAAAATAGCAGAAATAATTAGCAAGTTCAGCAAATGTTCACCACGTTTGACAATATGGTTGAGGACCTGAAGTGAAGGGAAACAATAGAAAAACCCAAATAATCTGAAGGAGTTGTAATGTTTATAACGAACATTACACCAATGTCCATCACTACATCGATGTCCAACACTACACCGATGTCCAACACTACACCGATGTCCAACACTACACCAATGTCCAACACTACATCAATGTCCAACATTACACCGATGTCCAACATTACACCGATGTCCAACACTACACCGATATCCAACACTACACCAATGTCCAACACTACACCGATGTCCAACACTACACCGATATCCAACACTACACCAATGTCCAACACTACACCGATGTCCAACACTACATCGATGTCCAACACTACATCGATGTTCAACACTACACCGATGTCACTCTCAAGCATAAATTCTGCCCCATGGTGACCATCCCCATCACCTGCCCCATGGACTTGGTACAGAATGGAGACCGGATATAAACAGTTGACGTAAATGACTCACTGAACGAGAAATCCCACATTTTGCGTATGTGGCCAGCTACTAGAGTCTCCATACGAGGAGCTTGCAGAGGGTTGAGTTGAGAGATGAAGTTCACCACCCAGCTAAAAACTCAGTTGAGGATGGTTTCTTGAGGAAGGGTTTAACAAGTTGATATGCCACATAAAATCATAATACATGCACAGATATATACATATATACACAAATAAGGACATATGCCGTTAATGTGCACACAATAAGTAAGTTTATGTACGATGATTCAATATCGAACGAAGCAAATCTTTATTCACTGTACTTGTGAATGAAAAGGATACAATATCCACATACACACTGCCGTTATGACAATCAACATTCCTACAAGTCTTTGCGGATGAAAGAGAGACAAGAGTAAACGAATACTCGAAAAATGAACATAAACGAACCCACTTTGTATCGAAGAAACGCTTCAGAGGTAAGCAACATACAACACACCCTGAAATACCGATCAACAGAAAAATTATAGTGAATATCGGTAAAGCTATGTACAAAGTAGGAGTTCCAAAATCAGTGGGTGCTCCACAAGTGTGTATCTCGTCGGTACAGTAGGAGAAGCGGCAATTGGGAGACGCCATCTTTCCTAATCACGGGACAAGGGTGCGGATACCCGGTCCAAAATGCAGAAAACGAAATTGGAAACGTTTCAAAATGTCTACCGACGAAGGTGAATCGGTGTCTGGCTGTAGACCAGAATCAACTACTGGACAAGACAATGTCCTTTTAACCAAGGCAATGAACATACGGAGGTAGTTTAGCTTTTGTCATGTTATGCTCTATTTTCTGACATCAAATATCATATACACTATAGTCAGACGATGTTACCATGCTCACCATGTACGTGTTCTTAGCAGTGATTAGATTAAGTGTACTCCACGAAATTGAAAAAAAAAAAAATCATTTTTGTGTTATCATCCAGGTTACCAACAAGCAACTGGAGATATTTAATGATCATTTACATTCCTTTTGGTATCATTCTTGCATTCTTGAGACTGTGTATCAGTTTGCAGACTGTGGTGTATCTCTTGGTCATCCCGGATGCATTCCCTCTCAAAAAGTGAGTGCAGAGAACAACTCCCCCCCCCCTAAAACTTCACATGCCTTCCTTGAATACTGCCGTTGTTAGATACTTCCTCAGAATATTTCAAGGTGTGTTGGGTATCATAGTAACTACATCGGATACAGAGGAATTATCAGCGGAGTCTAAGGTACATATTTTGTCATTTTGTTATCTTGAGTATATTTCTGTATGCTGTGGATAAGTTCAATGGGATTCTCCAGCCATTGAAATTTTTTGCACCAAACGTTGGGATAGCTGACTGCTACCTTGTGGTCACTGTATACACACCAGGTGTAATAAATTCCTGTGGCTGGAGAATTCCATTGAACTTATCCACAAGATGTCACCTAGCCAAACAACCCCCTTTCCAACACTTTTGTATGCTTTTCCACCTTGTGAAATACCCCGAGGCTAAAGGTTCCCCAGTTTGAATAAGAATTCCATACCCACACCCATGCTATGTTGGTTTGTTGCTTATACTCCTCTCTGTCCCTTCAACAGGTTGCAGTTGTCAACAGGGTGTCGGGATTCGATCATCTCGTCCTCCCGTCACTGTTCAGGACGAGAACTGTCTCCAGCCCACCAAGGGCGGCCATCTTGTCCAGCCTTGTCAGCCACTGCACTTTGAAAGGAGAAGACGAACAGTCTGTTCGGAGGGAAGCAGAAAAGCTAATTTCAACGGTACCAGGTGAACAAAACAGTAGTAGTCTTGTGCCCTTAACGTTTCAGCCGGAACCATTAGCAACAAACGGCTCCGTTGCATTGCTTCAGTTTAGGTGAGTATGCCTGTATGTGTGTATGATCAATGTCAGTTTGTGTACATTCTTGGTGAAAGTCAATGTTTTGTGTACATTCTTGGTAAGTGTCAGCATTGAGTATATTCTTGGTAAGCTAGTGTCAACAATTGTGTATTTTTTGTTTGAATTCAGTGTAGTGCCTTTTACTCTCACTGAGACAGTCCAGCCTGTGAGTTTCCCTTGTCCAACACCACACATGCACGTACATCATATCTGTATGCATGTACATCATATCTGCATGCATGTACATCATATCTGTATGCATGTACATCATATCTGTATGCACGTACATCATATCTGTATGCATGTACATCATATCTGTATGTATCAAGCCTGTTTGTATATTCACAGATATTGCTTCAAGTCAACAGACCCATTGGATTTACTGTTGCCATGGTGAGTACATGTATATTAATTTCATTACTTCAATGTGACTTCAATCCCATGAAAATACCATTTTCCTCTCAAAGTCAACTGTTGTCAGTGGAGGTTGGGAAGACCTTTTATGGACTTTATTTTTGCCATACACTCATTTTCGATTCAAAGTTCTGTCAACTGTGACCAAGGGCCACAAGGAGAGTCCTGAAGAGTTTGCAAAGAGAGTCCAGAAAGTGAGTTGGATCGTCTCACAACACATGTTCAGCACTGTTCCTGGTCTGGTGTCCACACTGTTCCTGGTCTGGTGCCCACACTGTTCCTGGTCTGGTGTCCACACTGTTCCTGGTCTGGTGTCCACACTGTTCCTGGTCTGGTATCCACACTGTTCCTGGTCTGGTGTCCACACTGTTCCTGGTCCGGTGTCCACACTGTTCCTGGTCCGGTGTCCACACTGTTCCTGGTCTGGTGTCCACACTGTTCCTGGTCTGGTGTCCACACTGTTCCTGGTCTGGTGTCCACACTGTTCCTGGTCTGGTGTCCACACTGTTCCTGGTCTGGTGTCCACACTGCTCCTGGCCTGGTGTCCACACTGTTCTTGGTCTGGTGTCCTGTTAATCAGTGCTGTCATCTCTTTTCGTCTTGACGAAGCTTATGGCACAAGAGCTCAAAGTGGAGTCTTCAGATTGCAGCCGGGAGGATGTTGAGAAGTGGATGGAAGGTGTGTGTGCACTGCTTTTGTGTTCCAACTCCTTGCTTCAGACATACATAACCTGTTCTAGAATTCAATGGACCTTCACCCATTGACGTTTGCTCATAGAGTACTACATTTCTGTGATTCCATGTTTTGCTTACTATATAGAAGTAAAAAGTCAACAACAACAACAACAACAACAACAACAACAACAGAGAGTAGAGGAAAACCTTCCTTTCATTCCAATTAATGAATATAGAGATGTAGTTGAGCCGCTACAGCGACCACGGGACTACCACTTGGAGTATCAGATCGATCAGGTCTACCAGATCTTCCCTCAGGTACCTCGCTATGCCATTCGAGAGGATCTCAGTGAGTCAAGGAGGCCTTCCACTGTGTGTGTTGTCTATGTCATGTGGTTTGTGTGTTTTGGGCTGTCTGGATGTAGTGAGGACTGGAAACCTGGATGCTACCGTACTCAACATTGCCGATGGACGTCTCCAATACGAGGAGGCAACCTCTACCACACCCCCTAGAGCAAGATCTATCCGAGCCAGACAAGAAGAGCAGTTGGCAGCAAGGATATCGGCAGCAGAGAGAAGACAGCCTGTGAGTACACTAGTAGGGACCACTACATGACATAGTTGGACGTAATTCACACGGCTGCTGTTGATGTGTGTGTGCAGGCACCGAAACCCCCTGTGAAGCCAATTGACATGACCAAACTTAGTCTTCAGGAGAAAAAGAGGGTATTAATAGAAACTGCCAAGAAGTAAGTTCATGTATATGAAGTTACGGATGTGAGGGCAAGTATGTATGATTGTCTCTATCTCTCTGTGCATGTGCCTTCACTTGTGTTCACGCACTCCTCCCCCACCTCCTCTGTGTTCACACTTCTCCCCCCACCTCCACTGTTCACACTCCTCACCCCCCTCCACTGTGTTCACACTCCTCCCCCCACCTCCACTGTTCACACTCCTCCCCCACCTCTCCACCCACAGGAGGTACCTATCTCGTCATAAGAAAAGCTGAAGAGCACAACAGTCAAGAACTGATCATATTGTGATGTCTGTTGACATTGACATGAATTGCCTGTTATAATAATTATTCCGTTATCATTTAATGTGCAGTCATTAGTATGTGTTGTTTGGTTGCATTGTATCTGGTGTATGACAGTTAATGTTGTTGGTTTGATTAATGAATTGTGTAATGATAATCCATTATAGTCCGTGAATATTATTGACAATCAAGTTTCAAAATCAAATAAATTATTAAGCATAATATCAAATTGCTACCCTACACACTGTCAAGTAGTTCTTGTTTTTTCAGGTCTTGGTCATTTTCTTTGCATGGAATGTTCTTTGCTAGAAACTTTCGGAACGTCTTCCTTAGTCTTTGTATGAACTCATCTACCTCTCTTCTTTCCATTCCAATTGCAGCAGCAGCAGTGAAATAGGAGTGTGGATAAATATTGGAATGGGAACCCCAGTTTTCAAATGTATGCGTCCCAATGGTCTTTGTGGCTCCAGCCTGGATCACCCTGCATGCAAACAAGATAACAGCTGTAACAGTCTGGCTGCCATGGTGACCAAACTACACCAACTCACCTCACTCCAGAAACAGATCGTATGAACAACATTGAGCCAAGCTCCTCCCAGTCCCACTGAGAACCATCTGGTGATGTCAGTGTGGTTCCTACAGGTGTGTACAACATAGCTGATGCCGGGACAAGTGCAGTACTGGTCTTGTCCCAGACAACCTCTCCCAGCACAGGTCTATTGCCCTTGGTGTCTATTCTGGATAAGCATCCCACAATGGAGGCTGCCAACATTTTTGTAACTACCCCCTATTCTCGTGACTTGCATTTCGGGTTAGCTAACAGTACAGACTGCTGGAACAGGACCTGGCTTATCTGTTCCAAGTGGAACCATCTCTTCGCCTATCACAACAAACTCGTTTTACCCATTTCAGTACTCATCAAATGGGTCATGTCATGTCTGCTGACTATCAATTCCTACTTCATAGTCATTAGCTCTTACAATGAGCATGGAGATACTTGAACACTGTCTTTATCATGAGCGATCTTTTCCCCATGCGAAGTGATAGCAAGATTGGGTTGAATTTTGCCTTTGAGACCCTGTGTACAGTGTGTACACTAATGTACAAACCATTTATCAGACTCGGTACTGTATGTACAACATATACAGTATAATACTAAATTTATATACAGTAAAGTACATATAATAGAGAGTTTATATAGAGTATATTATACAGTATCAGATGCATGTGGTTGAGCTCACCAATTGAAATATCATTGCCAGGCGTTGTTAATACTTTCTCACCAAACTCGGATGCTACTTTGCCAAGTTCTTCTTTGAGATAAGTATAGTTCTCCTACAGACAAGAATCAGCCGAGGTGAACAAAAGTAGAACTTGTACATGCAAAATGAGACTCTTCAAACTATGGGTAGTGTAAGGGGTATACCAACTGAACCTCACTGCATAGCTCAGCACCGTCATCTAGCAGTGCATGTACAGACACAAGAAGTGGATTGTTGTATGCACTAAGGTGTGAGTGTTACCTTTCTTGCTCGTCTCAGCTCCTGGTAACCAGTCCAACCAAGAGACAGAATGGTGATGAACACATCGAGAGTGGGTGAAGCCGATGCTCTTCCTATGTGTAGGTACATAATAGATAAACACACAAACACACATACACAGACACACACGCAAGCACACATGCACGCATGCACAAACACCCACACACACCCACACACACACACACACACGATATGGGTGACTGACCTGGATATGTCTTGCTGACATCAGTGATGAACTGCTGATGGAATCCGGCAACTATAGACCCACCTACTGGAACCATCAGGTTTTTGTCTGTACTCTGTATGTAGGCATCCACTCTGCCAAGTCTTTTA
>OZ026568.1:4387819-4492819 GCA_964020155.1 Chondrilla cf. caribensis
TAGTCCCTAACCCTGACTACACTTGAAGGTGTTTTAATGTATGGGAATGTATAGGATCAATAAACGTTAAGCACCTTTTTGCGTAGCTCATGGGAGAGGGGGCGTGTCAGCATGATATTTCATGGAGACCTAGCTGTGGATCTATACTAACTTATGAAACAGTTTTCGTCTCCGTAGGTAGTCCCTAACCCTGACTACACTCTAAGATGCTTTAATGTATGGGAAGGTATAGGATCAATAAACGTTAAGCACCTTTTCGCGTAGCTCATGGGAGAGGGGGCGTGTCAGCATGATATTTCATGGAGACCTAGCTGTGGATCTATACTAACTTATGAAACAGTTTTCGTCTCCGTAGGTAGTCCCTAACCCTGACTACACTCTAAGGTGCTTTAATGTATGGGAAGGTATAGGATCAAAAAACGTTAAGCACCTTTTCACGTAGCTCATGGGAGAGGGGGCGTGTCAGCATGATATTTCATGGAGACCTAGCTGTGAATCTATACTAACTTATGAAACAGTTTTCGTCTCCGTAGGTAGTCCCTAACCCTGACTACACTCGAAGGTGCTTTAATGTATGGGAAGGTATAGGATCAATAAACGTTAAGCACCTTTATATGTAGCTCATGGGAGAGGGGGCGTGTCAGCATGATATTTTATGGAGACCTAGCTGTGGATCTATACTATCTTATGAAACAGTTTTCGTCTCCGTAGGTAGTCCCTAACCCTGACTACACTCGAAGGTGCTTTAATGTATGGGAAGGTATAGGATCAAAACATTAAGCACCTTTTTGCGTAGTTCATGGGAGAGGGGGCGTGTCAGCATGATATTTTATGGAGACCTAGCTGTGAATCTATACTAACTTATGAAACAGTTTTCGTCTCCGTAGGTAGTCCCTAACCCTGACTACACTCTAAGATGCTTTAATGTATGGGAAGGTATAGGATCAATAAATGTTAAGCACCTTTTTGCGTAGCTCATGGGAGAGGGGGCGTGTCAGCATGATATTTCATGGAGACCTAGCTGTGAATCTATACTAACTTATGAAACAGTTTTCGTCTCCGTAGGTAGTCCCTAACCCTGACTACACTCTAAGGTGCTTTAATGTATGGGAAGGTATAGGATCAAAACATTAAGCACCTTTTTGCATAGTTCATGGGAGAGGGGGCGTGTCAGCATGATATTTCATGGAGACCTAGCTGTGAATCTATACTAACTTATGAAACAGTTTTCGTCTCCGTAGGTAGTCCCTAACCCTGACTACACTCGAAGGTGCTTTAATGTATGGGAAGGTATAGGATCAAAACATTAAGCACCTTTTTGCATAGTTCATGGGAGAGGGGGCGTGTCAGCATGATATTTCATGGAGACCTAGCTGTGAATCTATACTAACTTATGAAACAGTTTTCGTCTCCGTAGGTAGTCCCTAACCCTGACTACACTCGAAGGTGCTTCAATGTATGGGAAGGTATAGGATCAATAAACGTTAAGCACCTTTTTGCGTAGCTCATGGGAGAGGGGGCGTGTCAGCATGATATTTCATGGAGACCTAGCTGTGAATCTATACTAACTTATGAAACAGTTTTCGTCTCCGTAGGTAGTCCCTAACCCTGACTACACTCTAAGATGCTTTAATGTATGGGAAGGTATAGGATCAATAAACGTTAAGCACCTTTTCACGTAGCTCATGGGAGAGGGGGCGTGTCAACATGATATTTCATGGAAATCTAGCTGTGAACCTATACTAACTTATGAAACAATTTTCGTCTCCGTAGGTAGTCCCTAACCCTGACTACACTCGAAGGTGCTTTAATGTATGGGAAGGTATAGGATCAATAAATGTTAAGCACCATTTTGCGTAGCTATTGAGATGGAAATTGTTTCACACGTTAGTTCATACCCCAGCTAGGTCTGTCTAAAATATCAAGTTGACACGCCCCCTCCCCCATGAGCTATGCAAACAGGTGCTTAGCGTTTTCTCTCCTATACTCTCCCATACATTGAAATATTATCAAGCACCTTCAAATGTAGTTGGGGTTACGGGCCACCTATTGAGATGGAAATTGTTTCACAAGTTAGCTCAAGTCGTCTCCAGCTAGGTCTAGTAAAATATAAGGTTGACACACCTCCTCCCCCGTGAGCTATGCAAAAAGGTGCTTAGCATTTATTGATCCTATACTCTCCCATATGTAAAAAATATTAGGCACCTCCAAATGTAGCTGGGGTTATGGGCCACCTATTGAGATGGGAATTGTTTCATACATTAGTTCATGTCCCCAGCTAGGTCAAGAAAAATATTAGGTTGACACGCCCACTTTCCTATGAGCTATTCAAAAAGGTGTTTAGCACTACATACGTATATATGTACATATTCGTATACTGTAAATTATCCAAGTGAGGTGCTATAGACCCCTTGTTGACTGTCCAGGGAAATTCACATTTTGTTGCTGGTTACCAGGGGCTGCCCAGTGACAATATGAAACTTATCAACACTTATTTCAATGCATGCACACCCTCCTGAGTGTGCTATAGACCTCGTGGTGACGAGCAAATAATGTCAAATTTATCAGTGATCACCACAATCACCCTGGAGTCCATGTGATCGATCATAGTACAAATACTGATGTGTGTACACTCTCCTGGAGGTGGTACAGATCGATCAAGTGGTGACCAAGAATATATGCTTTGGGACTCATGATATGTCTCCTAGCCAGAGTAAGTCTATTCTACATTGTAGAATGGCCAAGTACATGTTTCTGTGGAGAGTTGCTATGACGTTCACCACAGGTGTGCTGTCCTCAGTGCGTGACCTTCTTCGTTTTATATTGGTGCACAGAGGTATGTTGAACAAATGCAGAGCTGTACGAAAGGGGCAACCCAGTGCTATATTATGACAACATGCAGGAATGATTGAAAATATGTGTAATTGTAGCTACACAATACAGGTGATTAGTGTCGCTGATTGAGTAAAAATTGCAGGTGATTAGTCCAACTCCAACTCCACTACTAATAAAACATTCCAAAAACCAGCCCTCTGTCAGGTATATTATTGTTGCAGTTGAGGATAGTTTCCTAATAAAACTTACAAACTGATTGTTACATGACAAAGATAGCTCTATTACAAACCACTTTCAGTTTAGCTGTTTCTTTCTTTGACAAACCACCAGCAATATTGTTACTCTGAAATCAGCTGGTACACTGTAACACCCGAATTATATGAATGTAGTAAAACCAAATTCAATTGATATTACATGATGTGAGGTAAAATGCAGAAAAATAAAGGAAATATGTGTTTATCTGTGAGCTTCTGGATAGCACTGGATCCTGTGGACTGCCAACTCAACGCTATAGACAAATATGGTACATTCAGCCAATGCCACACACACACACACAGCGAGGTGGGGTTGTGGCAAAATAAATTTGAAAATATTCAATTCACTTCATGTCCTGGCAGAAGAGCAGAGCTCCCAGTGCACATAGGTACCCTTCGTGTTCCATGAAGAGAGCCCGTCCGGAACCTCCCGACCAGTATTCCATGGCATAAGCCAACATCTGCATGGCCATTTTATTGTTTCTTAGGTAGTTGCCCACAAAAACTACCCTGTCAACATGCTGCAAGTATGAGGAATGTAGAAAAGAGGAAAAATATGATACGATTATGAATGGTACTCATCTCCATACTGTGTGAATAGGTACAATGACTTACTACAAAACACACACACACACACACACACACACACACACACACACACACACACACACACACACACACAGCCCAACCCACAGCTGCAGCTGCACACATCTTGGCCATGGCACACACAGTATTGGTCACTGTAACCAGAGCCGCCTTAGCAAGGTCTTCACGTTTCACATTGTCCCTCTTCTCAGGGTGAATCATGTTCCCAAAACTACACACAATAGAGCAAAACACAATGTCAAATTTCATGGTTCAACTCTGAACTCTGAACTCTGAACTCCTAAACTGGGTCCACAGGTACACACACAATGCTATGTGATAATCTCATTGTTCATCGGAGGACTCTGTACACTGTGACCAGGTCGAATAATGCTTAGTAGCGTTCAGCAATCATCGACACAGCAACACCACAGCATCTTCACACCCATGTATGAAGCACACACATATATGTACATAGGTATATAGACGTACGCTGAACACACACACATATATGTTGATATGTACGTACATATCCACATTACTTCACCTGCTAGCTACGACCTCTCCACTCAGTCCAAATTTCTCATAACTCCCTCCGTAGATGTCCCGAACCAGTTTGTCAACTTTAGTTGCATCTCCCTTCTCGGCCATCTCTATGGCCTCATCAAAAGAATCCGTACCGATCAAAAGTGCACACAGTCCCTGAAAGGTTCCTCCCCCAACACTTGTCCCGCCCACACGCTCCACCTCACTCTCCGACTTCACCAGTAATATGCTTACTCCAGAACCAATGTTGGTGATGATGTACGGGTAGATTTGGTGGTTGAAATCAAATACTTTCTTAGTGGCTCCAAACCCGGTTGGATTGGGGTTTGCCCAATAGAAGCACTCATTGGGGACATGTGTACATGCATACTGTATACCTTTAGTTAAACATAAGAGTTCGTCATACTTGTGCAGTCCGATTCCTAATTTCTAAAATGGAAATGAAAACACGAATAAACAGTACCATGCAGCTGGTTGAGACAACCCTCAGGGACGAAATATCCAAGCAGCAAAACATGATAAAACTGCATTTCTCAACCCTCTAGCAAAGATGAGCATAATAATAAAAACAATATCAAAGATGAATTATATTTCCATAAAACTTTCTCATTAAATATCCGGAATGTACAATAGCAGAAATGGAGACATGTCACGATGACCCATGCACCAAACCTCCTTGAAATCTTCTTCAAACTTGTAGGAACCACCTCCTGTAGCTCCCACCACTTTGGAGAAGTCTGCCAGCCCCTTGTCCGTCACCATCCTCATGAAACCGTCCATGCGATCTGTGGCAAACTTGATGAAGTGGATGGTACCCACTTTAGAGCCAAACCTCTGGTTATGCATTTCCATATGTACATCACTAGGTGGGTGTGGACAGAGTGGCAATGATAACAAGCACATATCAGCGAATACTGATTAATAGTGTGTGAGCACGCACACACACACCCACACACACACACACACACACACACACACACACACACACACAGACACACACACACACACACACACACACACACACACACACACACACACACACACAGACACACACACACACACACACACACACACACACACACACACACACACACACACACACACACACACCACTAACCGATTACCAGATGATCCATACGTGAGATTAGATTTTACATAATTTTGCAGAGCGAGAACACCTTCTCCTTTTTGTTTGTCGTTGGGGGTGTGGCACTCAAAGTACACACCTTTTGTGAGTGTACCTCCTATATCCACACCAAACCACTGCACACCTACAAGCCAGACAAATAGGCACGTTACACACAACAAATAAATTATTGGATAACCACATTCTACGGGATTATAGGAGAGAATGTGTATTAACAGAACTAATCGAAAATAGGATTGTCGAGCTATAAATTAGTGTGCTCAACAGTATATTGGTGTGCTCAACAGTACATCAGTGTGCTCAACAGTATATTGGTGTGCTCAACAGTACATCAGTGTGCTCAATGGGATACCTATGTACATACAAAAAATTCCTTTATGTTAATTAATTTTGGTAGAGGCTCATGATTGCTACGGTGTAGATAGTATTGTAACTGACGAAGACCTTCGCGGTCAAAGCATCTTGCATTTCAACCATTTCAATCTGCTTCGATCTATTTCACTGCTACGTGATTACTCAAGAATTACCCAGTTTCTCCTTTATATTACATAACACAACACTATGTCTGCGGTTTGGGTTGATGACACTCCTCTTCCCTCATCTTTTATGTTGAGTATGTCCAACACATCCCACACAGACCACTGCCTAGTGTGATGGTATGTACTTGGTGTGACTCAGTAAGTACACCAAATATCCTACAAATAGTATTACAATTAGGGAAATCCCCTACATGCTTCACTCCAACCAGTGTAATATCGTGATGACAGCATTGTTCACATCACATGCTGTCGTCAAGAATAAAGGAAGAATTCACAATGCACTCAATAAACCCGCACACAGACCTTCTGTTGAATGGTGCAGGACCTTCTGTGTCTCCTTTTCACTACTTGTTGTTGTGAGGCGCAAACTATCGACTCTGCGCGCTAGAGATATTCTTTCATCTTCTGTAATTTCGCCGTTACTTATCTCTACGTCTTCTCCGTTCATCGCCGCCATCGCCCTAGTAGACACGAAGCAACGGTATCGCTATGTACTCTTTTGGCGACTGTGACGTCCGGTACATGTGCAATACATTTGGGTGGGGAGGCGTGCACAGAGAAACGAGATGTCTAAATTGAAGGGTTATACTCATCTCCCGGGGCAATGGCTGCTAGTCTAGGACGCAGTTTTTGCCGCTCAAGTTCTGTTTGGCGAGCTCGTACGTTCGCCCTGTTTGCTTTTGTACTCGAAATTGAGTTTACTTTCCAGTTTTCCACATTAATTGATGGTACATTGTAAATTTTATTCTAACTTTTTTTGCTCCATTTGGCTCCAGTTACTCGCTATTCGAGTATATATACTGGATCTAGGAAGAATATCCTCTTAACGAGCGAAACCAAAGTAATATGTCAAGGTTTCACTGGTAAGTGAGTCCAAACATTCTTTCCGCAACAAGTGTTAGCTGCTGTGACTGCTTTCTGCCTCCATCTCCTTCAGGCAAGCAAGGGACCTTCCACTCCCAACAGTCCATCGAATATGGAACTAGAATGGTAGGAGGGGTGTCACCTAAGAAGGCAGGCACGACTCATCTAGGTCTGCCTGTGTTCAGCTCAGTTGGAGAAGCAGTGGAGAAGACTGGTGCAGATGCCTCTGTGATCTACGTACCTGCACAAGCAGCTGCTGACGCGCTGATGGAAGCTATTGAGGCCGAGATAGGTCTTGTGGTGTGTATTACAGAGGGAATTCCCCAGCAAGATATGGTCAAGGTGTGTGTGCGCGCTTGTGTCCACGCAAACATGTATTATCATTATTTCTTGTTTCAAACAGGTCAAGCACAGACTTGTTAGGCAAGGAAAGACTCGCATGATAGGACCAAATTGCCCTGGTATTATTAAGGTGTGTGTGTGTGTGTGTGTGTGTGTGTGTGTGTGTGTGTGTGTGTGTGTGTGTGTGTGTGTGTGTTCCTTGCTGACTAGAGCCTGAGGTGGACCATACTCTCCTCCCCCTCCCTCAGCCTGGGCAGTGTAAGATTGGAATCATGCCAGGACACATCCATACTCCAGGCAAGATAGGTAGGTACATGTCGTGTGGTTGGTGTACTAGCTGTGTAGAGCGGTGATGAGTGGCTGTCCTACCCCTGATGTGCAGGGATTGTATCTCGTTCCGGGACACTGACCTATGAGGCTGTATGGCAGACCACCAACGAGGGACTGGGGCAATCGCTGTGTGTTGGTAGGTCATATCCCGATCCTGTGTGTATCTCTGTTGTGTAGTGTTCCACAACTGATGGTGTCAGTTGCTATTGTACGGTCTTGTTGCTGAGTTACCATATAGAAGCCCACTGGGCTCTTACATTACTCTTAGCCGCTGAATCACCCCAATAAGTCCCTATCAAACTCTTAGATTACACTCTTGTTGAGTTGCCATATACATACGTAGAAGCCCACCGGGCTATTGTTAAGTGTCCTGTTCCCACTTAGGCATTGGAGGAGATCCCTTCAATGGGACTGACTTCATTGATTGTATGGACATTTTCCTAAAAGATCCACAGACAGAAGGTGAGGTCAGCGTGTGATGTCTACCAGGAAACAGCCACTGCATGCAATGTGTTCACACGTGTATAGTACACATTTCACACCAGACCTGTGCCTTGACTCTGCTGTAATTCAATGTGTCTGCACAGGTGTACTTTTGATTGGTGAGATAGGAGGTAATGCTGAAGAAGACTTAGCAGAATTCTTGAAGGAGCACAATATGGTGAGTGTATCCACTGACTCCTCCCCTACTGATAAAGGTTGTTCACGATGCACTCCGCCCTGTAGGGTGTCAAAGCCAAACCTGTGGCAGCCTTCATTGCTGGTCGTACAGCTCCTCCAGGAAGGAGAATGGGTGGGTTGACCTACCATTTATACCATGATGGTGTCTGTTGGCTTGTTTTCTTCTGTTCCTTGTTGATTCCTTGTTGTCTTCTCCATCCCATAGGACATGCTGGAGCCATTATTTCCGGAGGAAAGGGAGGAGCAGAAGAGAAGGTGGGTTGTCATTTGTGCTGTTAGTCGAGTTAGCCATTTTAAACACACATGCATGTACTCAAACAAGTACACGTTTGCGTATGCAGTTTGGATGGCTATGATGTATACGTATTTCTTCCAATCCGGCAGATCAGAGCTCTCAATTCGGCTAATGTTTTGATCACAGACTCGCCCGCTGAAATGGGAGTGGCCATGAAGGAAGCCATGAAAAATGCTGGAAAGTTGTGACCGCCCTTTGCTATCTTTATACAATAGAACGTCCTGAATGCATACCTATCCACGATGTGTATGTTCCAGTGTACACTGCTAGGTGATATTTATCATAATAATTATTACATATTACTTAATTATGTGAATATTAAAATTTGAATGTAATACATATATCACTGTTCAAGTGATGTCATGGAAAAATTGAATACAACCACACATAATGATATATGCACAAATTTTGAGATTTGGTATAAATATTCATTAAGTATTAACCTGCTTAAAGTGTTCCTATCAACAGAGAATGTCCTATGGTATGATGAGGGTTAGAAGTGTGTACACGCATAAGAGCACACACAAGAGTGAGTTGTGTCCTCACAACTCGTACAAACATTGTATTAGAAATTACAACCTTGTCCTGGATCACAGGGACCAGTGCTAGGATTTCACGAAACTTGTACACAATTCGATGTCTCTGGGATCACTCCACCCTCCGTAGCCTTTTTGAACCTTTATTCGACTGAGGTATCTTTGTGTCTGGCTCTTGTCAGGGGTCATCTCCATCTTGCTGGGGAAGAGGAACTGTTTGTTATTTTTCAAAGTTGATCTAATTCTCCTGATGTCTTTGTCCCAGTCACATGTTTTCTTCTGGTGTGTCCCACTGGAACATGCCACAATAGACGATAACACCCAGAACACAAGCACACACCACACACACACACACACACACACCACATATGCACACACACCACACACACACACACACACACACACACACACACACACACGCACACCACATATGCACACACACCACACACACACACACACACACACACACACACACACACACACACACCATGTCCCTGCATGAAATATCCGTGGTGATGGTGCTATTAACACTCGCAGTGGGGGAGAAATGCAGCCTCGACTTAGCGAACACAGAGACCAGTCCCAGTTGTAGTCATCGAATTTGCAAAAATCCGACGCACACTTTTTAACCTTGTTCCAAGTTTTTCTGTCCATCCCAAATCCCATGTTATGTTTTGCAGAATACCAAAGTGTCTCATAAGCCTGTCAAGAAGAATTCGAAGTACACAGTACATGTAGACCTATTGCCGAATTATATACATTCACTCAGTACAGTCTACAATGTTGGGGAGATCTCAACATGTGGGTAGATTATAGAGGTCCACTCAGTACAGTCTACAATGATGGGGAGATCTCAACATGTGGGTGGAATAAAAGCTCTAATACTACACTTCAATGGACATAAACTTACAAGATGGCTGTGAGAGCTGAAAGGAGAGGTACCAACGTACATACCGAGGTTGATAAAATCACACTGCGGACACTCACTGGAGAGAGAAAATCAGGCAATCACCACTAATCACCAATACTCACACGTGACCCAATATCACTGGGGAAGTAGTCTATCACATTTGTGTTGTGGTATGAAATATGAAGAACATGTAAAGTGCCCACGTCATGAGAGATCACTGCTTATAAGTAGATAGAGTTAACAGTACACCACTGGCAGGTCATGACACCCTGTCAGAAATACAAGGGGATATGATGCACATGCCCCGTTGTCAAGGAAAATAGGTTGTTTCGAAGACGTTTTACAGTGGAACCTCTCTATTACAAACCTCTGAATTGCAGAAACTTCTATACTAAGGACACCATTCTGTGTCCCAGTGTAGACTGTAGTGTATTAAGTGACCTCTGAATTGAGGACACCTCTGTAATAAGGACTAAAATCAAGGTCCCAAAGTGTCCTTAATAGAGAGGTTCCACTGTATTGACGTGACCTTTACACTTAGGCTTACACCTAATGTCTCTTAATTGTCCAGTGTTTACCATGGTAACCTAATGCACAACAAATACGCATCTGTTGAGTGGTTATGTACCACTACCTATATAAATACAGAGGACACAGGATTACACGTGGAATTACGTGTGTTATGAATCCTCATCGCGTGTGCATGCTCAAAGTAGTGGCTATCCTTGATAGAATGATACACAGGAAACATGGTTATCCACAGTACCTATCTTTGAGATGAATAAGGTCTTGAGCAACAAGCACAGCATCGGGGCTAATGTAGTGATCCTCCTCCATGAAGAATACAGTACCATTGAAGTTAGCAGTTACATTGAGATCATCGAACACTTTATTGATCTTCCACCACCAGTGGTGCTTGATGGCCGTTACAGCTGCAGTTCTGTAATGACCATAACGATCGGGATGCTGCCAATAATTGCACTTCACACTCTCAGCTCTACAGAAAATAGTACAATCAGTGTGTGTGTGTGTGTGTGTGTGTGTGTGTGTGTTTGTGTGTGTGTGTATGTGTGAAGCAATGTATACCCACATACTTTTGCTTGGTGAAGTCTCTTCCACAGTCACCAGGAGATTCTCCAGGGAACGTATTCGGATGAACTTGTAGTGAATGGGGAAAGAACAATTGCATCACCTGTGGCAAGGAAACCATACAAAAGGAACAAGGTGTCGAATCACAAACAGAAAACAGTGAAGGTGTGATCAGTGAATCCCAAAACAATAGCCTGAAAGGCACCAGGTGAAGACACAGACCTCGATACACGAACACAGTCTTGGACTCCTTTCCCTCCAGGAATTTTAGACATTGATGCATTGTTAGTTGATATCTCAATTTAATACAGAGCAACATGTGGGATCAGAACAATTGCCCTAGTGGCTGCGATTGGCTCAGTGATACTATAGTAATACCGTATAGCGGGAAATTTTCGCGGGACAAAATTTTTGCAAATTTCGCTGTTGGCCTAACATCCGCAAAAATTTTATCCACGAATTAGGCGTTCTCGCTGTTCTGTCGCGTGACACTGGCCATGCAGCATCCGCGAAAATTTTATCCGCGAATTTTCATTTTTGGAGCCATCCGCGAAAATTTTGTCCCGCGAAAATTTCCCGCTATACAGTATACAGGAAGTAGTGTGTTGGAGAATGCGGAGGATTAACATGTCTTGGGGTGTATCTGGCGGTGAGTGTCGGGTATACGTGGCAGGGGCTGAGTGACAAAACATGACTAATTAAACATAAACCACATTAGTTACAGAGAAATGACAACCTCACGCCCGTGCAGTATAGAGTTACATACATTCACGGGTGAAGGCAACATTCACACAAATAAGAACAAATAATAGGACAACCAGTAAACAACACCACATCTTCAATGTCGTAGTGGAGTGTGTACCCACCTTTGTGTATTGAATACTCCTAATCAAATTGTTGATCTCTTCGTCATAATAGTCATGACTGAATATTAGCAAGACTTTTTCGATTCCTTGGGCTGCCTCGAATGACTCCAGAAGATACCTGAGGTAGTGAATTCTCTTATGGACTTGGATTATGAATACCACGTCATCCGGCGCTAGCGCTTGATATTTTTCAGAGTTGTAGACGATTTCTTTCGAGTTTAATCTCTCCAGGAACCCCCTACTCAGTTCCACATCAGTCCTCGTCGGGTCTCCGGGAGTATCAGACGACGTAGGGTTAGACCTCGTGTCTGTACTGACATTTTTCGTTGGCTTTACATTAGATACTGGAATCTTAGGCTTATTCTGGTTTTTTGACATACCTGTAGGTACACTATCCAATTTTCTTCCAGTGTTCTTTGGTTTAGGCTGATGGACTTCAACTAACGCCGCTATGCTTTGACTACCCGAGTGTCCCAGAGAGCTGTACAACACCAGAGGTATAAACAGCGTTACTACAATGGCTATGAGGAGAGCCCTCATATAAGACAGTCGTTTCATGTTCCTTTGAGCGATCTGATATCTACATGTCCTCCTGGGTTCGATGGACTGGTAATTATCAAAAGTTAAATTACCGGTTGTTCTATCCAGGCGCCCGTAAGCGGAGAAGGCGTGTGCGTCACGAAAATTTTGACCGGCGTCAATTTTTTTTATCCTGGGTCAACCGGGTATCCGGTTGCGTAATGCATTATTATCGTTGCCGAACGGCTAAAGTGATGTATGTGGAGGACCAGCTACTCAACCTGAAGGGAGGTGCCACTTACCTTTGTAATAACTTGGACGTAGTTAATTCTAAGGAAGAAACCACAGGAGAGCAGATTAATGTATACACGGTTGTGCACAAAGCGGAAGTTGAGCTCGTTTACAGCGAAGTCAATGGAGGAGGAGTGTCTCACACCCAGCGAGTTTCTTGTAGATCCGATCATAAAGAAGAAACGGTCATTATAACTCAGGTGAACGCGTCGAATGTTATCTTCGGTCCGGTCCATGCTGTGTCTCGCTTACCTTAGGTACTCTCTATTCTTGTACCTCCAGTGTACTATAGTTCTAGCTCTCCGAGGATTTTCCTTGCAAAGCAGTTGTCAGTCCTTACGTAGGTGTCCTGTGCTCCCGTGCAGTGGCGTGTGGGTTATATGTTGACCGACCAGCCCCCCTACCTGGGTTAGATTCCTGTGTGTAGATCGAGTTGTATCAATGAATTAATTGGTTTTTAGTTAGTAAATTAGGTTGATATTATTTTTTACCACACAAATCTAAAAATCTACAATTGTAATTTTCATGTATGGACCTCCCCATCCCTCGCCCTGTCTGGGACAGTGGTGGGCTTTAGGCCATGCTATTTAGACGGAATGGGTGTGGATTACTATGTACTCCTACATTGCAGGCAAGATGGTGTGTTCTCACCAAAGATAAGGTCATACTGGTGGTGACAACATATGTCGGTTTTCAGGTGCGACCATCTTCAGCTGGATGCCCTTATTGACCCAATTCGATCAAATATTCACTTCTTTGATTATGTTTCCTATTCAACAGATATTCAATAGCTCTGGAACCACACTGCTGATGAATTACGAGCTGTCACAAGCTTCTATGCATGGACCAGGTTGGTATAATATACGTACAAGTTAGCTATATCCACTGTTTAACCTGTTTTGTGACAATTTCTCTCCCAGATGGTCATTTTTGTCGGGGTATAGCAAATCATGGCAACAAAATATTCGTTGGTATGTTGTGTGTTTACAGCACCTTCGTGTTGTTGTTGTTTATTGTGTGTTTACAGCACCTTCGTGTTGTTGTTTAGTGTGTTTACAGCACCTTCGTGTTGTTGTTTGTTGTGTGTGTACAGCACATTCGTGTTGTTGTTTGTTGTGTGTTTACAGTTCCTTCGTGTTGTTGTTTGTTGGCATCACCTGGGTGTGTATGTACTATTGCAATTTTGCATTACTTATTTGAGAATGAGGCATGTTTGTATGTATATAATAATATTATGATTTTTGCGTGAGAGTTGTGTTAAACTTTGTTGACCTAAAGAATAAGTACATCGATTGAAGTCATCTTCAAAATGGCTTCTTTGGTGATTTTTGTTTGCATTTGATACTCATTGCTAAGGAACATCCAGTGGAGGTGTGCTCGTGTTGAATGAGATGAAGATAACTGGAGAACTCTGTTCAGCCACAACCTCCTCGCCTGTGTGTGATATACAGTGTAGTAAGAGTGGTCATGTTGCCATCTCTGATGAAGGAGGGCTGATCACACTGTGGCAGCCCAACCATCAAGAGAACACCATATTTGGCTGGAAGGGGTGAGTTGGCCTTGTGTGTGTGTACATGTACGTGTGCCTGTGTGATTCAGCCATCCGTGAACAATGTACAGTGTTTGTTTGTTGTCATTTCACAGAGTCCCGTGTGTATCCATTGGCATGTGTGGAGATGTGGTGGTTGCAGGGTTCAGCACTGGACACCTGCGACTGTACTCCATGTCTCAAGCCAGTCTTCTCGTGGAGATCACAGCACACGCACAGACCGTCATGTCTTTAGATGTTGACGTGGCATCAAGGAAGGTTGGAAGCCCTGGATCATTGTAGTCACACACATGCTAGTCTGATGTAGCCCAGACCGATCCCTTCCGGCTACTAGCTAGCGACTAGCACGGCTACGTCAGACTACACACGTGCATGTTGAGTGTGTGCTCCAACTTACTTTATGTTGTATCTATTATTTGTCGCCTTGTTTTGTACATCGTCTTAGTTACTGACTGTGTCTGAAGATTGTACTTTGGCTTTGTGGGAGCTACCTGGAGTTGGTGAAACTCAGGTATAGTTTTGAACTGGGAATGGGAACCTGACAACTCGTTCCAAAACTGATACGCCCTCTTCCTATTCTACAGGTGACACACTTGTTCAGTCAGCAAATCCCCAACAAGCAGCTCTGTGGAGCAAAGTTCCTCGGGAGTGAGGACAGGTTTGCACTTACAGCTTACGACTGGAATGAAATCATCCTATACAAAAGAACCTAACTTCAGATCGACATCAAGTAGATCAACATCATGTAGATCAACATCATGTAGATCAACATCATGTAGATCGACATCATGTAGATCGACATCATGTAGATCGACATCATGTAGATCGACATCTTGCCCACAACTTTAATTGAGAGAAATATTATTCCAAACACACAATGGCCCTATGTCAATTATTACATCAATCTCACTGTATTATTTCAATCAGTGTTTTATTAAAAAATCATTTGTAATTGTAAATGAATAGACACACACATGCTAAGAGTGTTTGATTGAAATAGACTTGTGTGCTATGAGTAAATTGATAAAAGCAGATCTGAAGAATTAAAAATCGTAGATTGAAATGGTCTAAAAATGATCGATAATTACACTAAATAACTGGTTAATTGTACCAATTCACACATCAGAGCACTCTACACCTGTTGACACTGTTTGATACTTCCTAGCAGGATAGAAGACTTGTTTGGTCCGTGGGTGTTTCCCCTTGGTACACGCCCTCTCCAGTGCATTGCCATTCACAAACTCCTTGTCACTTCTGAGTGAGGGTGTGGTCACTGGGGAACAGGGTGTGGTCACTGGGGAACAGGGTGTGGTCTCACCAGCACACAAGTTGCTACTGACGGTCACTTGTTCAATGTTGCCGGAATGGATGCTTGCTAAACTGCCGCTCCTAGGTTTGCATCCAGAGAACTGGTAGTAGTTCTGCAGAGAGTAAGAGAGAGAGAGTTGTTGAGTATGCACAGCTACAGTCAACAACTCCTGCACTTTGTTACCTAAAACACTTGATGCTATTGACAACCACGGGACATTTCCCTTGGGGAACTCTGTTTTATGCGTGCACATGTAGTACATGTCACCTACCTCGCACAGTGATATTGCCTTATCAAACACATCCACTAGTTCTGAGAATGATGGTCGGTTGGAGGGACTTCTCTCCCAACACTTTTGGAGTAGATAGTACCTATAGAACGTTCAGGAGAAGTGCAGTACATGCCATAATATGAGCTACAGCATGATGTACACATACACCAGGGGTTCACACACACACACACACACACACACACACACACACACACACACACACACACACAAACACACACACACACACACACACACACACACACACACACACATACACACACACACACACACACACATAGGGTCACTGCAGCCTGGGGGCTTCTTCAACCGTCCTCCCCCCAAAAGGAAACTCTTTAGAGATTGTAGTCCAATGGCAACAGCAGAATCATGGTACGGGACTTTCCCATAAGTCAGGACTTCCCATAGCAACACTCCATAGGACCAGCTACAAACATACAATATATTCAGTGAACACAGTAACATCTCTGGCTGATGGCTAATACAGTGGGATGATATGCGGTGAGGGGATATAAGGTGGGAGAGAGGTGAGGTGAGGGGGTATAACGTGGGAGAGAGGTGAGGTGAGGGGGTATAACGTGGGAGAGAGGTGAGGTGAGGGGGTATAACGTGGGAGAGAGGTGAGGTGAGGGGGTATAACGTGGGAGAGAGGTGAGGTGAGGGGGTATAACGTGGGAGAGAGGTGAAGTGGGGGTAGAGTGAGGAGGGAGAGAGGTGAGGTGGGGGTAGAGTGAGGCGGGAGAGAGGTGAAGTGAGGGAGAGGTGTGGTGGGGACAGGTGACGTGGGGGAGAGGTGAGGTGAGGGAGAGGTGTGGTGGGGACAGGTGACGTGGGGGAGAGGTGAGGTGAGGGAGAGGTGTGGTGGGGACAGGTGACGTGGGGGAGAGGTGAGGTGAGGGAGAGGTGAGGAATCTCATTTGGGTTGTAGATGCCTTCAGGCAAGTAGCTACTACACAAAGCATCTGGTGGTAATTGAAGCCCAATACAATCTACTCACACGTCACTCTTAGGAGTGTGTATTCCGGTAGTCAGCGTCTCCACCGCCATCCATCTGGCTGGCAGTGGACGAGGGGTCTTGGACCGGTAGTAGTCACTGTCACCTGTCTCCCTGGCCAAACCAAAGTCACAAATCTTGATCAGAAAGTTGTCAGCAATGAGGACGTTACGGGCAGCTAAATCTCGATGTACACACTGTACAGGGAGGAAGGAGTGTACGTACATGTACACACTGTACAGGGAGGAAGGAGTACACTGTACACACTGTACAGGGAGGAAGGAGTGCACATGTACACACTGTACAGGGAGGAAGGAGTGCACATGTACACACTGTACAGGGAGGAAGGAGTGTACATGTACACACTGTACAGGGAGGAAGGAGTACACTGTACACACTGTACAGGGAGGAAGGAGTGCACATGTACACACTGTACAGGGAGGAAGGAGTGCACATGTACACACTGTACAGGGAGGAAGGAATACACTGTACACATTGTACAGGGAGGAAGGAGTGCACATTACTGCCCATACTTACTCAATTCAGGACTCACCGATACTGAATAAAGGACCCACTCGCCCAGATGCATATGCAGAATACGTACATACACACACTCCACACCGTCAGAGGACAGGCAGTGTCACACTCTGTGATGTGTCTCCACTTACCTTCATCTTCTCAAGGTGCTCCATTCCCCTGGCCACCTGGAGGCCAATATTGAAGACATCCACGTCCTTCAACAAACTGGGATATGTCGGATAGTAGGGAGAAGAGTCAACATCACTGACGCAAGAAGAGGGAGTTCTCCAGCTTCCATATCCACTGGATAACTGGCTGGACAGTCTACTCTGGGGAGGCTTCAGACCTCGGATGTAACTTCCACTGCTCAGGGACCCATTCCTGTTTTTGTTTTTCTCTCCCCCAACATAACTCCCACTGCTCAGGGACCCATTCCTGTTTCTGTTTTTCTCTCCCCCAACATAACTTCCACTGCTCAGGGACCCATTCCTGTTCTTGTTTTTCTCTCCCCCGACATAACTTCCACTGCTCAGGGACCCATTCCTGTTTTTGTTTTTCTCTCCCCCGACATAACTTCCACTGCTCAGGGACCCATTCCTGTTTTTGTTTTTCTCTCCCCCGACATAACTTCCACTGCTCAGGGACCCATTCCTGTTTTTGTTTTTCTCTCCCCCAACATAACTCCCACTGCTCAGGGACCCATTCCTGTTTTTGTTTTTCTCTCCCCCGACATAACTTCCACTGCTAAGGGACCCATTCCTGTTTTTGTTTTTCTCTCCCCCGACATAACTTCCACTGCTCAGGGCATAGCTGCCAGAAGATGCTGCTGGTGGCCTATAGTGTGCACAATTGCTAGTAATCCTGGGGAAATCATCACGGTTGGTATCGCCATAAAGACTGAATGGGTCTTCGAGGGATTCCGAGCGTCTTTGCATTCTGTCAGGTCCCTCGGAGTCTTGATGATGGTTTGCCCTGCCAACAAACCCGGCAAGGTGGGACTGTGCTGGAGAGGAGTGGTCCACATCAACAGAAGAACTCTGTGTCAAGGTTTGCTGCAGGACCTCTTGGCACTCTCTCAGAAAGCTCTTCAAACTGCCATAAGTAGCAAACTCCATTATGATACAGAGTGGGCCATCTGTGAAGGGACATAGAGATGTGAATGAAGACGTACAATACACACAGTACATACAGTACACACAGTAAATACAGTACACACAGTACATACAGTACACACAGCATATACAGTACATACAGTACATACAGTACATACAGTACATACAGTATACATGTATACAGCACATACAGTACACACAGTACATACAGTACACACAGCATATACAGTACATACAGTACATACAGTACATACAGTACATACAGTACATACAGTATACATGTATACAGCACATACAGTGCACACAGTACATACAGTACACACAGCATATACAGTACATACAGTACATACAGTACACACAGTACACACAGTACATACAGCCAACCTGGTTTGGTACAATGACCCAATATATTAACAATGTTTGGATGAGGCTTGATGGATTTCATCAACTGCAGCTCCACCCACAAATCATCCACATCACAGGGACGAGGGGGGTCCCCCTTCACGACCTTTACTGCCACTATATTCACCTCGGGACAATCCGGGATGATACCCTCGGCCCGAGCCTTCATCACACGACCAAAGTTCCCCTCTCCTGTACAAGGAGGAGAGGGACAGTCCCAGCTGAAATCCAGATATGTAACTGTGATATACAGTGCAGGTTGTTCAGCAAGTACCCTGGTTAGTACATACTTCAGTTATCACATACATACTCCAGTTATCACATACATACTCCAGTTATCACATACATACTCCAGTTATCACGTACATACTCCAGTTATCACGCACATACTTCAGTTATCGCATACATACTTCAGTTATCACATACATACTCCAGTTATCACGTACATACTTCAGTTATCACGTACATACACTTCACTTGGTCTGTAGCTTATGTAGGCTCAGTTAACCAATATTCACAGAACGTAACTCTTGATAAAAGGACAGATTTGCTGTACCCTTGAGGGTACTTATTAAGCTGGTTGGAATGTATACTTATTAAACATTAGAGTACAGAATGTGTGCGTGTATATTTAACATAATGGTATTGTTGATGTGAATGTGTTTCCACGACCAATGCCACTCCTATTCGATACACAATATGACACATTTAGAACACTAACCAATTACTTCCATTGAGTGCAGGTTTTCTCTGGGGAATTCCCAGTGATTTTCCTCTTGTTCTGTTCCACTGGCAAGGAGCTGGGCAAACAGGAATCCTGGGAGAGAGTTGAAATTGGGACCAAGAAGATTGCCCTCGTCATCAGCTGATGACGCAGATGGCTTTCTGTGTGTCGCTATCCTATGCCAGTAAACACAGATTTGGACCAGCAGAATGATCAGTAACACTAGTCCCATGGTCAGTACAGGAACAAGCACAGCAGTCGTGACCAGGTAATCGTCAACACCTAGAGATGTGATGATAAGTGTGGGTGAGGAGTTGGTTACCATGGTAAGAACACGTCATGTCTCAACACAGGGATGTGTGGTGACTTTGTACTGTAAGACCCCATATGGGAGGCGGGACCACTGAGGTGTAGTGCATGCTACAGTGTGGCCGTCAGTGACTGACTGAGAAGTTGAAGATGGAGATGGACAAACAGAAGTGGAGAATGAATCCACAACCTTACTTCTCATCACAAAATACCCATTAATCAATTAGGACTATACTTGTTTCAACTAGTTGGGAGCTGTTATGGCTGAGTACGTCTGGTATTAGTTGGTGCACAGAGTACGTCTGGTAATAGTTGGTATACTGTGTACTAGTCATACCTGCAATACTTTCTTGTACTGACAATAGTGTTGTTGCCAGGAATGTGGTTCCATTGTCCTGTACTCCACAACTGTATGCTCCTTTCTCTCTCATCGTGGCATCACACACGTAAAGAACCAGGGAATGACGGCGGAGAGTACCCACTGGGCTGTAGTGATACTGGCTCTCTCTCACAGCAAACACACGGCTGCCTTCTCTACCAAAGACCTGACAGGCTAGATCTGCCGAGAGGTTAGTGGAAACATTTGTAGAATTAACCTCTATTTCACCAGATGGAGCCTTCCAGTAGATGCTGTCATCTGATTGATTGATGGGAGCTAGTAAGACACATGGGATAGCTACATTGCTCCCCATCGTAACCTTTCTTGTTTGAGGAGGCTTGCGAGAAAATTCTCTCGTTGTTCTGAGTTCTACAAATTAAGTGAAAACACTCAAGCCAGACAGACGACATAGACAACACTTCACAAGAGCCCCCTCACCTACTGATGTCTGATACTCAACACTTTTGGTTGGTAGCTTTATCGTCCAGTTCCCAGAGTCACTGAAGTTTACGCTAGTGAAGGGAATGTAGATGATGACGTCACTTATCTTCAAACAGGTCTTTCTCCAGTAAGCCACAACTACTTTTGTGTGGAGAGCTTCTCTCCCAAGCTCATTGGAGATGTTTTCATAGCATTCGGTGCTACAAGCCTCACACCCTTCACCTCCAAGGTGGAGTTCAGTCTTGTTAACATCTTCCCCGTTGAATGCCACACCCACCGGTGGATTGTTCGTCAAATTTACAGACAAGCAGATGTGGTTGGACGATCCATACAGCAGACGAACTGGCTTAGAAATAACAGCCTCCGTGGTGTTAGATGTCAATTCTGGACTACATTTTGTGTAATGAATTTTGGATTTCAATTGAGATGGGAAGACTGTGTGAGCAAGGGAACAATGTGGATTCCTGTTAGTTTGAGGACACTCTGCTGCAATGCATGGACCATACAGACCACAGGGACCACAGGGACCACATGGAACACATGGACCACAGGGACCACATGGACCATATGGATCACATGGACCACAGGGACGCCATGGACCACATGGACGCCATGGACGCCAAGGACCACATGAACCACAGCGATCACATGGACCACATGGACCACATGGACACCAAGGACCACATGAACCACAGCGATCACAGGGACCACATGGACCACATGGATGCCACGGACCACATAGACCACGAGTCTACATACATACTCACATAGTTGGTCAACCTTTACTTCAACTAGTTGGTCATTCAAGCATCCTTGAACACTGCAATTAGCAAAAGCTCCTTTTAACCCATCCCACATCGCATTTGGTCCCTTCAGGGATCCACTCATGTGGTCTATGTACATTTGCTCGACAAAAGGCCAGCATCTCGAATAATTGGCATTCGTATCCCCTGTAGATAAGACCCTATCACTGCAGTTGTTATCATAGTCGTGGAGCTGGAAGGACCCATTGGACAGGAAGAGTACTCTTTTGCAGAATCCAGTGCACACTCCATCACACACACATTCTTGAGGGTACTGTATCTCCCACTCATGGCTGTTAGTGATGTTTGTCGGACACCTATTAAGACAGGGTAACTTGCCCGTACTTGGACTATCGACTTGGACTTGTCCCGCACATGGTTCGGTCGAGTCCTGCACTGCAAAGATTCCTGAATAGAATGAGATGAAAACTCACAATCATACCTCTGGACATGACATCCCAAAGTATGTACACCATTAACATGGAGAGACACAAGCTCACACACACATACATGTGATAAGGGACTACGTACAAAAGGCCTGTGTACACACTCAGTATGTTTTAAAGACTCGTATACTATAATAATTACAATCGATTAGAACAAACTTAGTTTCTTTGATTGCATAATTTATTATAAATTAATGACAACTGAAAATAAATTATTGGTTTTCATTATATTGATCCGGAAACACCCCTCCCACGACAATACAAGAGTATAAAAGGAATAATCGTGGGCTTTCGGTGTCAATTCATGAGGTTACGGTGTCACAGTGTCGGATATCAAACAGTCCTGTCAGCCACGCAACATGGCCAACCACTCACCCGTGGTCACCAACTGTAGCTCCAGCAGCACAAGGAAAAGAGGGGATTTACAGGGCATTTAGCGAACCAGGCTTGATTTCTGCTCCTCGAGATTCTTTAGTAAAGCAGCGATGATATTATAGTCCTGGCGATTCGTGTGTGTACTCGAAAATGCGGTCAGTTCACCGGAAACTTGGATCGGAAATGAAATTAGGACCCTTTGACCACGCCCCCGACTCACCTGTGTGCAAAGAGGCCGGAATGTCGAAGTTCTTTAAAAACCTTTTCGGAAGACAAATTAGTCACGGGTCGGAAAATGAGAACCCACAAGAGCTGGCACAGGCGCTAGATGACCTGACTATCCAGAGGCAGTTCTCTTATGACGATTATGAAGATAATGACGACCTTCAGCAAAACGTTGTCGACTTGGGACCGCAAGTATCTACCAACCTGGGCGTGGGGCCTCCGGGACCAGGTGTTGGGGAGATGAAAGCAGCTTATGACCTCGGAAACGTGCTTGTCAGGGAGAGACTGACCAACGAAGATCCCGAGAACGCACAACTCCTGGCAGACGTTAAAGACACCGACATCATTGTTGTTTCCGGGACTTACGACCACATTCACTTGGTTCTCGAAGCGGTCAAAATGCCCTTCAAGTCCGTCGATCGCTCTCAAGTGGCCAAGTTGGATCTCCGACCAGACCAAACGGTCTATGTGAATTGCCCAAACAGCTTCCCAGCAGATGGGGCGAAGAGATTGGAGAAGTTTGTTGCCGAAGGCGGGCAGCTCATCACAACCGACTGGGCGCTAAAATATGTGATTGAAGTTGCCTTCCCCAAGACGGTAGCTTACAATGGATGCGCCACAGGAGACGATGTCGTGTCTGTTGAGATTGTCGACAAGGAGGACGATGTGCTAAAGGGTTTTCTGGACCAGAAGGGAGATGCCAAACCACAATGGTGGTTGGAGTGTTCCTCATATCCCATCAAAGTACTCGATAAGGACAAAGTGAAGGTACTTGTCCGTTCTGAAGAATTGGCCAAAAAATACAAGGACGATCCTGTTATCATATCTTTTGAGTGGGGTAAGGGTATCGTGTACCACATGATTAGTCATTTCTACCTCCAAAGAAGCGAGACCCGTTCACAGAAGCATCTCGGCTCAGTGATGGACTACGGCAATGAGCAGAACCTCTCCACTGATGCAATGGAATACTACAGCAAGGTGCAGTTGACCACCCCGGCCTTGAACTATGCCATGGTGCAGTCCGCTAGTACGTCTGCAGAGTTTGTGTCTCGCTCAGTCCTCAAACACAAGAAGAGGACAAAGGGCTTATTTTAGCTGCAATAGTTTGGCATTCATGTCAGATAATGTGTAAAGAGAGATATTATAAGTTTCATATGTTTGTTCCACAGATTCTGGTTTTACCAGATGTACATGTATTGGTGGTATATAAGAACCATTATAGGATTATATCACAGATGTTGGAATTTGAATTGTATTATAATAATTATTATTGCAATAAATTGACAAGCATAAAATTGATAATAAATTATATGATATATAAACACAGTGAATGTTGGTTTGGAAATAATGACAAAGAGGATTTGCTCAATCACTGACACGATTATATGATGCTGCTATGGATCCACCTCATTGGTAGTGCTGACGCTGGACTGCTGTCTGAGAATGGAGAGACTCATCTTACGTCGCTTCAGGTCCTCATTGACCAGACACATACACAGGACTGCTGTGACCCCGAGCAGAACCACAATGAGGAACAGTACCAACACCAGGACTATGGACAGGATCGTTGTCATTGATGCTTCAGACTCTATAGGATCTGCGTAAGTTGAAATGAACTTCTGAGTGAATCGACAAGCTCCATGGTGAACTTATCTAATACAAGTTGATACACTGAGTACGTCTGATACTAGTTGGTATACTGTGTACTAGTCATACCTGCAATACTTTCTTGTACTGACAATAGTGTTGTTGCCAGGAATGTGGTTCCATTGTCCTGTACTCCACAACTGTATGCTCCTTTCTCTCTCATCGTGGCATCACACACGTAAAGAACCAGGGAATGACGGCGGAGAGTACCACCTGGGCTGTAGTGATACTGGCTCTCTCTCACAGTAAACACACGGCTGCCTTCTCTACCAAAGACCTGACAGGCTAGATCTGCCGAGAGGTTAGTGGAAACATTTGTAGAAGAAACCTCTATGTCACCAGATGGAGCCTTCCAGTAGATGCTGTCATCTGATTGGTGGATGGGAGCTAGTAAGACACATGGGATAGCTACATTGCTCCCCATCATAACCTTTCTTGTTTGAGGAGGTTTGTTTGTTTCAAATTCTTTTCTTGTGCTGATCTCTACAGGGTCGGAGATGGACAGATGTAGTGCTATCCCACACAGAGGCTGTGTGGATCTATAGTACAGCATGCAGGGCCATTACATGCACAACATATACAGTATGTCAAACTACACTACAATATATTTTGTGAAACAGTATGAGTATTACGCAAGACAGTGTAAGTATTACATAAATCAGATTATGTATTACGCAAGACATTGTAATGTGCAAAGCAGTTTACGTATCATATGGAGTGTGGAATGTCCTCATTTCTGAACTTCTGTTCAACTATCTATTCATTGACTCCAGCTCAGCATAGCTGACATAATGTATCATTCAATTTTGGCTATGATGGAGAACCATCAAACGAGTAGTTGTATAGTGGTAAAAATGGAGAATAAGGTCCAACTACACCATACAACTGCAAATATAACAACATCACACCAGGTGATTTGATGGTAACGAGGAACAATGTATGAATACTTCCAGATTGAATCTGTACCATGGAAGCTTAGGAAGACAGATGAATACAAGTGAAGGAAGACATCACTAGGAGTATGATGTGCTCATTCCAACTCCCACACACATCAGACGACATAGACAGCACTCAGAAGAGCCCCCCTCACCTACTGATGTCTGATACTCAACACTTTGGGTTGGTAGCTTTATCGTCCAGTTCCCAGAGTCACTGAAGTTTACGCTAGTGAAGGGAATGTAGATGATGACGTCACTTATCTTCAAACAGGTCTTTCTCCAGTAAGCCACAACTACTTCTGCGTGGAGAGCTTCTCTCCCAAGCTCATTCGAGATGTTTTCATAAAATTCAGTGCTACAAGCCTCATACCCTTCACCTCGAAGGTGGAGTTCAGTCTTGTTAGCATCTTCCCCGTTGAATGCCACACCCACCGGTGGATTGTTCTTCAAAGTTACAGACAAGCAGATATGGTTGGACAATCCATACAGCAGACGAACTGGCTCAGAATAAATAACAGCCTCCGTGGTAGTTGTCAATTCTGGACTACATTTTGTGTAATGAATATCGGACTCAAATTGAGATGGGGAGACTGTGTGAGCAAGGGAACAATGTGGATTCCTGTTAGTTTGAGGACACTCTGCTGCAATGCATGGACCATACGGACCACAGGGACCACATAGCCCACATGACCCACACAGCCCACAGGGACCACAGGGACCACATGACCCACACGGCCCACATGTCCCACATACATAATGAAAGGTTGATCTTTGAATAATAGCCCATGGGAAAGAAATAGTTGATACAGAACTGTGTATATGTGAATATGTGGCTGCGTGTAAATCTGTCTGTCTGGAATTATCAGAATGTAGTAAAATGATTGAAATTAAGGTTCAAGGAAGGTTATCCTGTTGGATTCATTACACTGTATCAGTTGGTGCTGGAAGTTATTCTGATGTAATGTTTTGGCGTGAATACAGTATTTCGAGGAGCACAAACACCAGTGACTGCATACCCTCGGTACAACAATGAAGTCCAGAGATGAAGAATTCGAGGTCAATAATTGAGATTATAAGTATCATCAAGCCAGCCCTCAACCCTGACAATCAAGGAAGTATTGCACAATGTTTCTGTGACCCAAGCTGAGTACATCTGTTCATAACGATGTTGTTAATGGGAACACCCATTAGTGTACAAATAGATGCCTTATTGAAGACTTCTGGTGATAAGTCCTCCCACAGCTTCCTTAACTTCCATTGTTCACTGTACACACTAGGCCATACTCCCTTACTTGGGATAGTGCATCCTGTCTTATCACTACCCCTTCCATGACTTGGTAAATGAAGTAACGAATTTAATCACAGACAGCGTGCATAGAAGTGTGAAAAGCTAACTATAAGGATTCTATATCTAATGATAGGAATCTATGGTAGTATACACATCTGGATACCACTGTCCCCTCTAAGCTGGTACCACAGGAAAGAGGCTGTATAAATGCAGATGCATTGTGCGTGCAGTCCATGGAATTGCTTGGTTATTCCATCTATACGCTGATGCAGACATACGAATAGCAATAATGATACACTCTCACAGGGATCATTCATCACAGAAATTATACTCACATAGTTGGTCATCCTTTACTTCAACTGGCTGTTGGTCATTCAAGCATCCTTGAACACTGCATTTAGCAAAAGCTCCTTTATTTTTTAACCCATTCCACATCTCATTTGGTCCCTTCAGGGATCCACTCATGTGGTCTATGTACATATGCTTGACATGGGTCCAGCATCTCGAATAATTGGCATTCGTATCCCCTGTAGATAAGACCCTATCACTGCAGTTGTTATCATAGTCATGGAACTGGAAGGACCCGTTGGACAGAAAGAGTGCTCTTTTGCAGAAACCTTTAGAGCACACTCCATCGCACACACATTCTTTAGGAGTAGAGAACCTTATTTCCCATTGCACCACATGGCCGCTGGTGACGTTTGTCGGACACCTGTTAAGACAGGGTAACTTGCCCGTACTTGGACTATCGACTTGGACTTGTCCCGCACATGGTTCGGTCGAGTCCTTCACTGCAAAGATTCCTGAATAGAGTAAAACAAAACATTATGTAGCGGCTGACAGTAAGCCGAGATGGATTCGCCTGAAAGATTAACCTGAGTGTAAGAGAAGCAGTTGGACTAAAAGACGAAGCATTTCGTTTCCGTGTGACCTATATGCTCCCTATGCTTCGTCTTATATAGTTCGCCCAGCGCTTCGTCCGCTCGATCGACACCCTAGCATCAGCCTGATGTCACATGATCAGCGGAAGGATTGCGCTGTGTAAAATGGCGACGAATGCAGTTAGGAAGTTGAGGTTGATGTGTTCCAGAACACGGAGCCGATGTTACTCTTATCTCCCCCGCACAGCAAAACTAGCCCTGGTAGCTGTAAGGTCCTTGACCAAGACACCAGAAGGGGGACATGGCGGTGACTTGATGATGAGGACTTGCGAGCCTATCTTCAGTTTGTTTGAGAAGGGCGTTTGGTGGATAGGACTGGTGAGTCAAAAGTGTTCTCTAATGTCTTTGGCCGTATGTCGTTCAAGCTCGTTTTCTTCCACATCTAGTTATGTTTCCTCATTGTCATTGTGGGCATAACCACCGTTTCGGGAACTTTCTACGTGTACGTTGTTCCCGCGTATTGGGAGGGGAACATGGTATTCTTCTCGTTGTGGTTCGTATTGGGACATTACCTTCTAATAAACGTGACGTTTCACTACTACAAGGGATTCGTGACGGGACCGGGCAGTCCCAAACAAGTGAGTGATCCTCTCCACAGCAAAGACATAGCAGTGTTGTGTTTGCACGTCTCTGTGTCTGAGGTGAAAGCATGTGTTGGTACATTTGTGTCCATTATGTGAGTCATTATGATCTCACTGGTGAACAATTACACTGAGTGTACTGTCCATCCCTTCCTTGTTGCTAAGGTAAAGAATTTTTCACCGTATCGTGACCCCACCCCCTCTGGATGGAAGGTCTGCTTCAAATGTGAGTACTCCCTTAGCCCACACACAGCAACACCAGTGCTGTGTCAAGTCGACATTGCACTGTGTATGTACACCTGTGTGTGGGGAGACTTGTGTGGTCACCTCTGTGTATAGGTGGGTACCTATTTTACATCACGTTTAGGAAGGATACGTTCCCTGTGTTTCCTTCCTCAAGGTGATGTGAATGACATGTATCCTGTTGGTCTTGATGTTGCCATGAATCAGGATACATGTATGTGTATATAGACAGTATGTGTGTATGTATGTACGTATATAAGTATGTATGTATGTATGTATGTATGTATATAAGTATGTACATATGTATGCATTATGTGATGTGTGTGTATCCATGGCCTACATCAACCCACATGTTGCAGATGCAGGTATCTTGATAAACAGCTGAAATGATCTACCCCTCTCTCTATTGATGAGAGTGTAGCCTTTCCTTCACAACTGCCCACAGTTAGCCATTCCTTCACACTGCCCACAGTAGCCATTCCTTCACAACTGCCCACAGTAGCCATTCCTTCACTACTGCCCACAGTTAGCCATTCCTTCACAACTGCCCACAGTAGCCATTCCTTCACAACTGCCCACAGTAGCCATTCCTTCACAACTGCCCACAGTAGCCATTCCTTCACAACTGCCCACAGTAGCACATTGTTCTGGTGATTCTGTCTTTTGTTGCAGGTAGCCAGCCCAAACCTCCACGATCTCATCATTGCAGGATATGTAACAAGTGAGTCTTTTCGTATTCCTGTGTGGGTTGTGATGTTGGTGTAGTAACAATGGTGTTCCCTGTAGGTGTATTTTGAAGATGGATCATCATTGTCGTATCCTCTGTGTGTGTGCATGTGGTGTGTGTGTGTGCATGTGTGTGTGTGTGTGTGTGTGTGTGTGTGTGTGTGTGTGTGTGTGTGTGTGTGTGTGTGTGTGTGTGTTGTATGTTTGCATGCATACGTACACATCTGTTGATTGAGCTCCACACCTATAGTTCAGTTTCTTAGCGAGTAGCTTGGTTCTTCAATTGTATTGGGCAGAACAACCATCGGTACTTTCTCATGTTTGTCGTCTACATGTGGTTTGCTGTGATGTTTGTGGTCCTGTCACTATGGAAACAAATGTCTTTCATGTACGAAAGATCAACAGTGAGTTGACAGACCTTCCATCATTGTATCATTGTACCATGTGGTATGCGTGTGTTGAACGTGATGTTGTGTGTTACTGTCTTGTTGATCCGTTAGCCCTGGCTCAACAGCTTCATGACAAGTCTTGGCATCGTGAGTATGCTCTACATACGTGTGTAGTTACTATTACATGCACACAAGTACACCAAGTTGGGCACACACGTACATACACATGCACACAACAACCCACACACAGTACACACACACACACACATACACACACACACACACACACACACACACACACACACACACACACACACACACACTCACTTCACTTATTCTCTGCAGAGTCAATTGGAATACTATCCAAAGGATCACCACATTGCAGTGTGGGAGCACTTCTTCACTACAATAGTATTCTTCGTATGTTTTGGAGTCTCCATAGCCCTGGCTGTCCTTGGAGGATGGCATATCTACTTAATAACACGTGCAGAAACATCCATCGAGTTCTATACCAACAGAAGTGAGGCAGTAGATATGCGAAGAGCTGGTAAGGTGTGTATGCATAGTACATGCAAACAGATGCAGGTGGTTTATTGTTTGTTCCTGTTTGTTTTTAGAGGTTTGTCAACAAATACAGTTATGGTAAACTGAACAACTGGAGGATATTCCTAGGGTTGAAGAGTGGGCGGTGAGTCTGGAACCAAATCTACTTGTTGCATTCTCATCATCCCTACTTGCTAACTGTTTGTGTATGTACGGTATGTGTCAAGTATTTGTTGATTGTTATGTGTTATGGTTATTGTTATTGTTATGGTTACGGTTACATAACCTCATTCAAACTACCAGCCGGAGGCTACAGTGCTAGACACCCAGTGAACAGGGTGCCAACATGAGAGACAAGAAAGATCGTACCTACATACCTGCTACATATTCCTAATTTGTTGACTGTTCGTTGTGTTGATTACATATTACTTGTTGGTCGACTGTTTGTTGTTTGTTGTCACCGTTGCTTGCTTGTCACCAGGTCGTTGGCACGTCACATCTTGCTACCTTCCGGACATGAGCCCATCAGTGATGGAATGGACTGGGACGTGGAGTCTGAGGCATTGAGAAAAATAACGGGGTTTTCCTCATCAAGCACATCAATGTTAGCAGACATGATTTAATTTATGACCTGACAGAATTAGGAGTTCATTCTCTAGTTTCTTGGGTGAATATGTATTTTCACATTCCAAACACTTTCTTAATCTGCTCACAATCCAACACTTCTGTTTTGAATTATACAGTAACTATTTTATGTACGTATTTGCTAATGTTATAGCACAATTATTGTACAGCTAAAATATGTAGATAATTCTAGCCCAATTTCTAATTCTTGGCATTCTAAAATCGGCCATCTTTTTCACGCAATATGAAATTATATAAATTCACTCTTGTAGCTACACGTAGGAATGCATATATTATATATATATATATATATATATATATATATATATATATATATATATATATATATGTTTAATAATAATTATATATAATATAATATCTATAGACTAACATCCTAAAGTAAATTTGTAGATTGATACTTCAATTAAATTCCCAAATTATAACAAATCATGAAATAACTGAGTGATGCAAAACTATGATCTTTAAAATTCTGAATAAAGAAGCGAGACAAACAGCAGCAATGCTATTATGTACAATAGCTACACTTCTGGTACAGCACAGTCCGACTGTGTCCAGTACAATGTACATTTGTGATAATCTTACAATATGTATGCTACAACATGTCTCACTGGTTTGGACATACGTCCTCAACACTGAACGACTTAGTTGGGTGAACAATAAATAAGGGGAATAAAATACAGGGATTAGCGAGGATGGGATGATCTGTGAACGTGACTAGTTGATATCTCAAATAAGTATTGATTTGATTTTCGAATTCTTCCACCGTTCCTGCCTCCTAATCTCAGCAGGGTCATCCTCCTCTTTGTCACTTGATGGAGCATTTGACAGTTTTGATAAAACTCTGCTCTTAAACTTGGACAGACCCTCCTGATCTGACACCAAACTGAGTAGGAAGTCTTTGGCTGTGTTCTTAGGGGCACGCAGGGATTGCTGTGATGAGTGGGATTGTGGAGATGGCGAAGGTGAACGACTTCTAGATGACGCATTCTTGAGTTTCTTTTCCTTCCTTGCTAAGTGCATTCTCTTCAACCTGGAAGAAAGATTTGGAGACAGCTTAGACTTCCTTTTAACCTCCTTTTGTTCTTTCTTGTCATTATCAACTCCAGTTGACTTCTCTTCGCCTACGTTCTCGTGGTCAGGACAGGAATAGACCATCTTGTCCCTCTCTTCTAAGGACTTTTTGTTCCCTGTCCTCCCTTCTGTGAGAGAGCGTGTCCCGTTTCCTTCACTGCCTTGCTCTGTGTCGTTATCACTCATATCGCTGTTGTCCAATGAATCTCCATAGCTGTCACTACGATCAAGCAACTCATCATCACTGAAAGCATCACGAATCGGCGTTCTGTCCTTGACTGTTACCTTCTCGTGGAGTACACTGCTCCGACTGGCTTTGATGGCCAGCTCGTCCAGAAGCTCCTTTGGAAGGCGAAGGTAGACCACTCCCTGGTGAGGAGGACATCTTTTTCTGAATGGGCAAGATGAGGGAATCATAAGTGTGCATGTGTATAGTAGTGTAGAGTGCTACAACCCACATACCTGTCGATTCTATTGCGAAACACATCAATATGAGGTCCACATTTCTGTATTTCAGCTGCAATACCTTCCAAAATGGCTGTAGTATAAACACACAAAACAGAAACGATGACCAACACGTAAAGCAGTTGGCTGATGGGTTGGTGGGCTTACAGTTGTCCTCTTCGACAGAAGCAAAGGCCACTGTTTTGAAGGTGAAGTAAGTTTGCCTGAGACCATCGTACATGTAGTAGAGCCTTATGTGGGGGCGGCGGCTATTGCGCAACATGTTTCCAAGGGAACCTGTGAGTGAGGAAGAATTTGAAACACACACACACACACACACACACACACACACACACACACACGCACACACACACACACACACACCAACACACACTACCAACACTACACACACCACTGTATCACTCTGATGTGGCTCTCTTGTAGAAGACGTACCGATTTCAATTTTATTGACATACTCCAGTTGTATCCGGACAAAACTGGTTATCTCATACTTGGAGATGTCATAGCTATCAGACAGCAGATGAATAAAAGTACACAAGCTGAAAGCAAGAACACACAGCTGAGGTCTCACTTGGCCATAGTTATTTCTGGCTTAGATTGGTACAACAGGAGAACAACGTTTTCCTCAAAGTCAGACTCTTGGAGAAAACTACAAAATGAGATAAACACTACTATATTGCATGCATAGTCACCACGGCCCTACTCTCCACTCCCTCACCTCTGCCCAGCTGACTCACACAGCCCTACTCTCCACTCCCTCACCTCTGCCCAGCTCACTCCCTCACCTCTGCCCAGCTGGCTCACACAGAGCATACCCCTTCACCTTGTCTGGATCATAGTAGGGATAGAGCTGCGATCGACAGTGGTCCACCATCTTGATCACCGCCTCTTCTCGTTCGAGGGACCATCCCTCACTCAAAATGTCCTCCTCTTCATTATTATCCTGAAGCACAGACTTGAGAATGTCATTGGGACTTCCCCCCAGCATGAGGTCTGCAAGGAAACAACACAAACCTAACAATCAACAGTACATGTACACAGAGCTATGCTATCAAGACGTCCAGTCATGTCAGGTGTAGAAGGATAGCAAGAGTGGGGAAGAACGTACGAAGTACGTACATTAGTATTTTTTGTACTTGTGGTTTTTCTGTTCTTTTTACGTATGTACTTACTCTTTCTTTTCTGGGTGCCACTTGTAGTAGCCTATGGCTAACGGTACCCCAGGTTAAATAAGATACCCTGATATGTAATGAGCTGTGATGACTGGTAAGACTGACAGGTCGGTCTGGTCGGCAAGACTAACCCGGCCCACATACAAGTATAGTCAGTGTTCCATCCTCACCAATGACAAACTGTCGGTACTTGTAGCTGAAGATGTTGAGGTAGTAGCGGTAGGCGGAGTTGTAGCCATCCTTCATCATACCCGAGATCTTCCTCTCCCCGTGTCTGGTCAGGTCGCCCTACACGTCAGAGAGCAGGAAGGAGAGTGATGCACACCATGACAAGCAAGAAGCATGTGTGCGAGCAAAGACCCCCATCAAGAGAGGAGGGCGGGGTAATCCATCCCTCCCCCCTGGAACATTACCCATTTCTTCGTTTATGCACGAGGTCCGCCCCCGACTATTCCCCCAGACATACACCAATCATCGATGTCAGGGAGTGTGTGCCTTAACGCCCACAGTCTTCATTACCTTCATGGCTGCTGTCCCCGCATACTGTCTACTGATGGCATCTCCATTGTTGGCCCATATCTGATTGTAGACCAGAGTGACCTCCTCCGAGAGTGGCTGATCTGGATTCATCAGTCCCAACTTCATCAGCTGGTGGAGAGGAGTTGAGAAAGATGGAATGTGTGTGTGTGCGTGCGTGCGTGCGTGTGTGTGTGTGTGTGTGTGTGTGTGTGTGTGTGTGTGTGTGTGTGTGTGTGTGTGTACGTGAGCATACATCTCCTTAGAACTTGTGCACGTTCACAAAATTTAATCCATTACGTACATTTTCACACACGTACACACACAGACGACTACCATAGTGAGGAGTACTTCTTTGGCGACATAGGACTGCACAACGTTGGTCCGATCGAGGCAGTCCAGGCAGTTGACACGATACACACCTTGCTGCTCCGACAGGATGGCATTCTGCTCAATGTCAAGCCTAAGGAGGGGAAGGGTGGACACAGTGTGATGCTCACACACACAAACATATTTACCAAGGGTTGTTTGTATGATAACAGTCCTTGGTAAATGTGTTTGATGCACACACACACACACACTTAGACTGAAGATGAGGAGATGCCATCATTCTCATCCACACCTACAGCTGATAAGGATTACCAGCAATATGCATAACATTATTGCACAACTATTACTCGTTATTGCACAACCTCAAAGCACAATTGCAACACATGTCCATACACTACACTATGGAGAGTATACTGACCAGCAGAAACGATAGCTTTTAGTAATTTCCTTGATGTTGTCCAGGAGAATTTGAACATTTTGTATCTGGAGACTTCCGTGACTACAAAAGTACACAACACCAAATATCATGTCCCATTTCAAATTGGAAATGAAAGAGGGACTGCATACCCTTAGTCAAATTGACACAATGTGAATTTCATTTCAAAGTGGAAACAGGACTTACCATATCCGATGGAAATCGAAGGCAACATACTGAAGAAGGGTGGAGTTGAATCCAATGAGATATTCCTCATAGGCATCGCTCAACTTCTTCTCCTGACCACTCTGATTGAGGGTGTTGATGACACAGACCTGTTGGTAGCGGGCAAGCTGTTCACTGAAGTGACATTCCAGTGCTTCCAAGTTGGTTTGATGATCTGGACAGACAAGAAGCCACCATCAACTGAGAGCAGTGTACAGTACAATCGTACAGTACAGTACAGTGAACATGCACGCATGCAAACACACACACACACACACACATGCACACATGCACACACACACACACACACACACACACACACACACACACACACACACACACACACACACACACACACACACACACACACACACACACACACACACACACACACACACACACACACACACACACACATGCACACATGCACACACACACACACACACACACACACACACACACACACACACACACACACACACACACACACACACACACACACACACACACACACACACACACACACACACACACACACTATACCTTTCTCCACAATAGGTGGTGGCTTGTACTTGTATCCTGGTTGACTCCAAACAATAGGAACTGATCCTCTGACCATAGTAATGGAGGTGCAGTGAGAAGCTACCATGGTGATCTGGAAATTCATCAAAGACATGGTGAGTGTGTGTGTGTGTGTGTGTGTGTGTGTGTGTGTGTGTGTGTGTGTGTGTGTGTGTGTGTGTGTGTCTGTGTGTGTGTTTGTCATTTCACTGGATATCAATATCCTTGTTGGCAGAGAACTAGCTAAGTTACTACAACTCACAAATTCAGTTTCAACATAATTGGCTGCTGCTCCCGAGGTGTCCGCCCCTCGCTTCTTGTACCTCATCCCCGCCCTGTGCCAGCTACGACGTGAAATGATGACAAATGTCACATGAGGCTGGTTATCTTCAGCAATATTTTCATCAAACACGTCCGATCTGTGGTTACTGATTACCACACCCACATCTAGCCCCTCCTCCTCGACATCATCACGACTCATATCAAAATGTCTGCTATGAAAGCTCAAGTGACTACTCCCACTGTGCCTGCTTCCTCTAGCACTGTCCTCATCAGACTCCAAGTCTAGGGCCAGAGTGGGTTCATCGCTAGTCTGACAATCTCCCTCGTTAGTCTGTTGAACTGTATCGCTCATCGAGGGGGAGACCAGAGGGTGGAGTGGTGGCTGCTCTTGCCTGTCATCCTCTTCACAGGTATTGTCTTTGGTAGACAGCAGTAGTGACACTGTGGAGATGCTGGAGGTGTGTCCTGTGCTCACATCCCTTAATTCACTATCATTGATTACAGGGTTCTCCCTACTGTCATCATCACCCAAACAGCCATTCTCCTCCTCGTCTCCTTCAGTTTCTTCTTTGGAGACTTCCCTACTCACCACAACCAGGGGCGGGGAAGGGGTCGGAGCCACATCAGTCTGAGGGAGGAGGCCCTCGGGGACGTGACCGACGATTGTGTGGAGTGGGCAGGACTGGATCTCAACATACCCCTGGACAATGGGAAGTATCCACGGGTCGCACAAGGACCCCTGTGAGGGAGGGAGTGGACATAAGGTGACAATTGATGGGCCCACCAGTGGTGGGTGTGTCCACCAGTAGTGGGTGTGCCCAATGCCATGTGCACACATGCAGTATTCGGTGTAGCAAAGTCTGTCCACACCTCACCTTGTAGTTAGGGCCCATGAGATCATTCAACATTGATTTGTTCCAAAAGAACCTCTCGTCCGCCTACGTCCAAGACACATTCACACATGACTAATGTGACTCCACTTACAGGTCTTCTGCTAGGAGATAACTCATTTACCTTTGCCCACTGAGGTATGTCTTGCCGGTCTTTTGAGAGTTTTCTCCTCTGAATGGTGTTTGTGAGGTCTCCGTCATAAGTGAAGAAGAAAGAATCCGAGCTGTTTATCGTTCGGGCTAGAGCCTCCAGTAGCCTCTTCTCCAGTTTCTCGACAGTCTCCTTTGATGATCTGCTTCTCTTAGGGTATTCCCCTCCCTACAAGAAACAAGTAGGGAGAGTAGACATAGTACTATGTACATTGATGTAGTCAACTAAAGCACACACTACAGTGGATTAGCCATGACAAGACTGACCAACCTAGTAGCACAACTGAGCTTTCACCCAGTATGTACATTGACAGAACTGCGTTTAAGGGAGTCAAACACAACAAACAAATGTGTTTCCTCAAGCATACATGTCAACACAGAGATTGTCGACTGCCTTCTAAAGAAGGTTATAAATGCATTGGCAATGTTGAATTAGTGTCATCTTCTCATACCAGTGGGGGACTCTTAAAATGCTTTTAGGAAGTTGTAAATAGCATGTGCTTTCAGTTTAGCTCAGCTCATATGTCTCAATATAACAGGAACACTAGTAGTGGGGTGTGTGTAAATCTGCGTATGTGTATCCATGCCTGCATTATTATGTGCATGCACACACATGTACACTCACACACATTCACACACACACACACACACACACACACACACACACACACACACACACACACACACACAGTACACACTCGCTGTTGGGTCCCATCATTGCCATAGGACTCATTAGACAATGTCAAAACGTCCACTTCATCCACTTTGTATATCTCATCTCCAAGTGGGAGTTTCCCAATAGAGGTTGCCTTGGTAATTACAAGTAGTCTCCAGTCCGTATCAGAGAGGAGACGGATTTTCCCAAACAACCCATACACTGTACAAACTAGTTCTTCTTCGCCATCCACATCCTCTGTAATGTTAGCAAAAAGTAAACCAATAACCAAAGAAGGCGCCGTGAAGTATACAAAACAGTATTTGATACAGACCTATAAACCTGAGTAGTCTGATCATGAGACAGGCGCGCTAACCTTCACTTTCTTCGCCGTCAAAACGAGGAATGAGTTGTCCGTTCGTCTTGCTACACCACAGGGAATGGCGTGATTTTCTAAAAATGTAGTAGTCCGTCGTTTGATAGAGACGTACGTCCATACTCGTTTCTTGCTCCTACAATGAGTAGATCCTCGTGTGAACACTATCATATAAGTTTAGGAGGATGTGATGTGACTACGAAGTATGGACATTTGCGTGGGATGGAGGTATGCTACGATTGTGTTACAGTATAACACACGTATAAATATAATACTAACTGCCAGTTTGGCGTTAATTACGAGTATTCAAGAACAGTTCATCGTGTCTGCAATCATTTATTGTTGATGTGAGTATTGAAAGTGCAAGTTGCTGAGGACCTGTAGTGGAACTGGTAACTTGAGAGCTACAAATCATGTTTGTGAGCCGTACGGAAGTAATTAGGCGTGGGTGACCTGTCGCGGAGAACGTCCGGAAATAATTATATCGGTAAATATTTGGAATAAAAATGGCTCGCCGGGGGCAGCCGAGAAAGTTCTTTATTCAGAGAGACTACACGAATGGAACGGCTGTGAGATTTGTAACTGATTTTCCAACAGAGTTTAGAGGAAGGGTAAGTGTATAGAACGTTCTACTGTCCTGACCTGTCCATTGGGCAAGTAGAGAACATTGACTTCCTCATGGGATTCTTTGCCGGGTTTGTCCGTCTACTAGTCAGTGTGCTTCTACAGGTATCCGAAGATGACTTCAATACCACCATGACGCACATCAACGAAATATTTGACGAAGCAGAAGCGTTAAATTGTAGAACGTATATGGAAGGGTGTTTAGCCTGTGTGACTGGCTACCTAATCCACTGTTGCTGTAAGACGCATTATGAGAAGGTAAGGCTTTGGACAAATAAAATGTTGAATGATGGAGGATTACTCCACACTGTATTCTGTGTATTCTTTGCTCCAGTGTGTGGAGAGAGTGGCTCGATACATCGATGAACAAAACAGAAACGTGTTTGAGTCCAAGGGAATTGTATTTGGTGATCCAATGGATAGAGGACTACGCTGTGTATCCAATGTACAGTCGTGTGTCTGTGTGTTGTTGTTGTTTGTGTGTCGACAGTTGTGTATCCAATGTAGTCGTGTGTCTGTGTGTTGTTGTTGTTTGTGTGTCGACAGTTGTGTATCCAATATACAGTGGTGGGTCTCTGTTGTTGTTGTTTGTGTGTCAACAGTTGTACATGTGTCTGTTTGTTGTTGTTTATGTAATGTTACATACATCATACATGTATTACATACATCATACATCATATGTACATACATACATGCATACATCATATCATCATACATCGTACATGTGTATTGATGGTGTACTGCCATGTGTGTTCACTGTGTCATTGTTAGTCTACTCATAAGTACAAGAGCACTTTCATGCTTAGAGCTACAGTCCTAGTTCATACGTTCGCAGATGTGTACATCTCTTGTCAAAAGACACAGAGTTCTATTGAAGTTTGGTAGGTATTAAGTGTCAACCTGCACTGTTGGAGGGTTGGAGGGTCACCTGTACCCCCATTGAGCCTGCCAGCCACACACTGAGACTGCGGGGTTTCAAGCCATGTTAATTGCTCACATTCTCTCTTGTTGCACTTAACTCTAAGATACAGATTGAGGTCAATGTGTACCCTGATGCCCCCTGACGCCCAGCAGATTGTATTTGGCAGAACTGATCCTGTTTTTATCTTCTATGTGATATTATTTCTCCCTCTGCATTTGTGCTACTCGGACACCCATCTACACCCACCCACCATCCCACCTCTCCCACCCTCACTGTACATCTGCATAATACACTCACACCTAAACACACAATGGAAATTATCAGTTATTGTCAATAATTATTACTGCCGTGACTTATGTTTGTAAACTATCATGAGATAACATGTTACGAGGAATGTAGCACCACATCCTGTGATGGAGTGTGATCGACGATGTGCAGGACGGTTGGATTTACATCTTGTAGCCAGAGATCCATTTTGTGGGAGAGAACTCCACAAGAATCAGACATAACCTTGTAAACCAGTATGCATACTGTTGTCACTACAGCCTACCATATTGGAAACACATCAAGGGCTTCCTTGTGATCCAAGACAGTTGGTCACATGTTGTAATACTTGGCCATGTTGGATCCTACCATATAAATTCTGTGCACCTTCCCTTGATGGTGAGGGGTGCTTCCGTCAGCTGACACAGCATGCAGTGCACAATAATCTCTCGATCGCATGAGCTTGGAATGCATGTGCTTACAATACAATAACTTATAATTGAACTAATTAATTTCATTCAATAAACTCTTAACACTGTCATCAAAGGCAGAAACTAGACAGTACATAAACGTTCCAAACAGGCTACTTTGACATCTGGTTGTAGCTCATGACTCCACTTTGATAGCCACTGCCATATGCACCGGGGTTCATTCTGTACATGGGCTGACCTCCCATCGGTTGTGGCATCCCCATTCCCATTTGTTGCTGCATTCCCATCCCCATTTGTGACTGCTGCATTCCCACCATCGGTTGCTGCATCCCCCATGCAGGCTGCTGCATCCCCATACTCATTCCCATTCCTGGGTTGGATTGCATAAGGGTCGGATTCATTCCCATACCCATTCCAGTTTGCATTGCTGGTCTGGACAAAGACATATTTCCCATCCCTGTGGTAACAGTGGACATACCACTTGCAGGGGGGTTCTGAGAGTTCTAGGAGTGGGAAAAGACAACCATAACTGCAGAGGCCACAAGCACATCTGTCTCTGTGCTGGATGTACCAGTGTATCATCTATGTACGTATGCATGGACAGAAGGTGGTGGTAATGAAGCTAAGGCCTGAACTTGAAGGTAGCACACTACACACTACACAAGTGGAAGTGCGCTTTTTGAGGGAGAGAAGTGGCCTAACTGCACAACGTGATGACAATTTGATCACAACATTCCATTATGCTCATCAACGTAAGATCACAGACAAGTACCAACCATAGCCATTTGGTTCATTGTGAGCTTTTGTACTGGTTCTGGATTCTTCTGCTTCCCTCCCATGAGATTATCCAAGTCTATTGCCAGTCCACTGTTACTCCACATGTTGTTCTTCTGATGGGGAATGGATAGCAAAGTGTGTGTGTGTGTGTGTGTGTGTGTGTGTGTGTGTGTGTGTGTGTGTGTGTGTGTGTGTGTGTGTGTGTGTGTGTGTGTGTGTGTGTGTGTGTGTGTGCATGCGTGTGTGTGCGTGTGTGTGCGTGTGCATGTGTGTGTGCGTGTGTGTGTGTGCGTGTGTGTGTGCGTGTGTGTGTGTGTGTGCGTGCGTGTGTGCGTGCGTGTGTGTGCGTGTGTGTGTGCGCGCGCGTGTGTGTGTGTGTGTGTGTGTGTGTGTGTGTGCGTGCGTGCGTGCGTGTGTGTGTGCATGTGACACAGACAATATTCATACTCAGACTAACACTCCACACATATTATATTAGACAACTGTAGAAAACACAATCTGTCACTCACCTCTACCTTAGTGGACTGGACCTGTATGGAACGAACATACAATTGTCTCAAGGTGTGTTGTACCCACTGCATGTGATGTATTAGTGACATGCAATCCATACATTCTATGTAGATAATGATTGTGTGGGCATAGTATTACACTAGGCATTGTTCCATACACATACATTGTGCCATTGGGACTGGGGCTGGACCTAGAGTACTCCTCAAGTGTGTGACATGCAGGCAGAATGTGTAGGACATTGGGAGTAGACTCACAGGAGGTTGTGTGGAGGATTTCTCCATTTTAGAATTGGAATCTAGACCGGGGAATGTTCCTGTTCCCATAAGTGGTGTGGGTTGCAGGATAGCAGTGGACTGGGAAGAAGGAACTGGTTCAAATGCAGAAAAATTCCCAAACTCATTTGAATTAGAAGTGGGACCTTCAAAGCCACCAAAGTCTCCAAAATCTTCAAAGGAGAAACAAAGTCAAATTGATAAATACAAGGTGAAGAGTGGGACTCACCGTCTTGTTGCTGCTGAACCATACGCTGTTGTGGGATCTGCTGGTTGACCATAGGCTGTTGTGGGATCTGCTGGTTGACCATAGGCTGTTGTGGGATCTGCTGGTTGACCATAGGCTGTTGTGGGATCTGCTGGTTGACCATACGCTGTTGTGGGATCTGCTGGTTGACCATAGGCTGTTGTGGGATCTGCTGGTTGACCATAGGCTGTTGTGGGATCTGCTGGTTGACCATAGGCTGTTGTGGGATCTGCTGGTTGACCATAGGCTGTTGTGGGATCTGCTGGTTGGTTGACCATGGGTTGTGGGATCTGTTGGCCAATCATAGGTTGTTGAGTGATTTTACTTCCATCAAACGCAGACTGAAAGTTTGCAAAATTCTCCTCCGTTAAAGAAACTCCTGGATTGTTCTGTGATTGAACGGAGGCACCAGTGGAGGTGGGGGCAGTGCTGAAATCACCAAAGACATCAAATAATTCTCCCTGATTAGAAGTGTTTGGTTGTGGCTGTGTTGTCTTTTGACTGGCTGCGTAAGTTGATGCTGCACCAAGGTCTACCAGCTTCGATGGTTGGGAACCTTTCTTGGTTACTTGGGGTGAAGGCCTTGAAGGAAAATCTTGGTCATTGTTCACCTTCTGATACCTGTACATGTTTGAGCATTGAGCATACATACATACCAGGTGGCTGGGTGTACCTGAGCAGACATGTACATGATACACACACATACAAACGTATGCATATACACACAACATACACAGAAATATGCACACAGCCATGTTCACTCCCTTGTATACACACAACATCCCAGAGCTGAGAGCTCTAATGGAGCCGCATACAAACAGGACATACCCTTTGCTTGGTGTTTCCTCCTCTTCGGGATTATCGCGGTACTGTTGAGTCCGAGAGGATGCTGTGTCCTTGTACTCGCTGGATGACTCTGTTGGTTCCTCCTCATCCCGGTAGCCCCTCCTGGATTCCTTGGGACTATCGCTGTACTCGTCCTTGTACACCCTCCTGGTGCGGGGCTCCGGGTCATAGCGGTCACCTGCATATAGTGGAGGACACACAGGCACAAACACCACCAATGTATAGGAAAAATCACAATTTCACATGCTGTATCTGTGTGTGTGTGTGTGTGTGTGTGTGTGTGTGTGTGTGTGTGTGTGTGTGTGTGTGTGTGTGTGTGTGTGTGTGTGTGTGTGTGTGTGTGTGTGTGTGTGTGTGTGTGTGTGTGTGTGTGTGTGTGTGTGTGTCTGCGTGCGTGTGTGCGTGCACTTACTGTATTTTGACCCCATTTCATCAGAGGACATCCCAATGTACTTGTCTCTTGTGGCTTTGGCTGTCTTCCTCTCCTGTCTCATCTTCTCATCATCCTGGATGAAGGCTATGAGTTCCTTTGCCTTCTGACGCACTGGAGGAGATACACACACACACCATGACACTGAACAACAGAATGAGAAACTATCACATATAGTATGTGTTGTACATCCAACTCGTCTGCAATAAGCAAGCTAGTAGGTACGTATGTGTAGTGGGTACTCTGGTTAGTGCATACTCCTGGTTCACACACTCACCACACTTGCTTCCTAGGCTATGTGTACTACGTATGTCAACCAGGACAGATAAAAAGCATGTGTGCATATCTCTCAAGTACATCAGGTATCAGGTAATCTTATTTCACCTGGGGAACCATTAGCCATAGGCTATTCAAGTGGCACCCAGCATACATATCGCACATATCCTTCAAGGTACTCACCACGTGGATAAGTTGAACTGCATATCATACCTAATAGTACATACGTAGGCGAACTGTATATAATGTTCTGGAACAGAAATTACCGTTAATTCCTTGATCCTTTCCATGCTCGTCAAAGTAAGTGTAGGACTCAAGCGGCTTCATGTCATAGATGTGTTCTCTGGCATTAGTCACAACCCGCTCAGACCCATTTCTCAGCAGGTAATGCAGCAACAGCAGTGACTGCAGGAGCAGGAGATATCGGGAAATCCAGTGAGCAAATACAAATATGATGCTTCACAAGTTAACATGCATGGTGATATACTCAAAGAACATAGTGTGACTCCATCCATGCCAGCTAGTGAGACGAATGGGCACCTATGGTCTCTCATAGACTAGCACAATAGCACCCATAGGAAGCTACGCATAACAACATTATCATGGGCGTATTATGTACCTTGTAAGTGCGCCTCCAGTTCTTTTTAGCGTCGAGCATCCTTTTCCACAGCATACTCATTACCTCCGGGTAGTGTTCGTATGTGAAGGTGTACTTGGTTAGCTCCGACATCAAAGATCCGGACGGTCCCCAGGAATCATCGTTGGTGGCTTCACGAACCTTAGACTCTACCTCAGTGTAATTCATGACCATATTGGTCCTGCAAAGATAAAGCAAGTCAATAGTCATGAAAACGAATAGTGGTTCATTTTACATTCATTCATTATAAATAGATCATCTTTAGCGGCGTATCAATACAAATAGATTGCTTCAATTCCTCACATTTTCTCTGAAAACTCTTTAAAACGCTGCATTACTGTGTTCCAATGTAAAAGAGTTTAAAGAAGCGGACAATATAGCTCTAGGCGGCCATCTGCAAAGTACCGAAAATCAATCCCGTATAATACCGTACACTTAATTACCGAGAAGGGCGTGACGGTGACGTCATAGTTTTACCGTCAACACTGATTGGCTGATTCAAAACTAACTAAAATTCAAATTTGCGAAACTGCACGATTGTCAAACAAGAAAGAAGTCGATCTCGTTGTTCGCTACCGCTCTGCACGCCATGGAAGGTTATGAAAGCACTCCTCCTTGTCAATATGTTGTGATTCGTCGAAATGGGAATGATGGTAGAAAAGTTAACCTTGATTATGTTTCAACTGCAATTTTTGGGAGGTAAGTAGGAAAACGATGTTTGGTTGATTTGTGTGAGAATATTGATACAGTATTATGCAAACTTACCTTTGATTATTCAACAGTGAGGTAGACTGTGATGTGCGGATTAGACATGATTCTGTGCTGCCTCAACATGCGTCAGTCCAAGTGGATGAGAAAGGCCGAGTAAGTGTTATAATTTTGTGGATTACCACAAGCAGAATGTTTTACGCTATACATTTTTAACTGCAGGTATTCGCATCTTCCTTCAATTCCGAGAACCCCGCTTCCCTAAACGGTGAACCTATCAGCAAAGATGTGTACATCCGTAACAATGATGTCATGAAGATTGGAGACAAATCCTTCAGGTTCGAATACCTCAGGACGGTCCTGTCGCCCATTAACCCCAACACATACCGTCAAGCTACACCCAAAGCAAAGAAAAATGCTGGTTTGATTCCGAAGAACCCCAAAACATCTTCACGGACTCCAGAAACCAAAAAGAGCCCCGCTGGTGTCACCACACCAAGAAGAAAAGAAGATTGCACCATGAGAAAGTCTTTACCAGCAACACCTGTTCCTGTGCCAGAGACCAGCATGGTCAAAGACAGTACTTCTTGTACCAGCAGCGAAGGTTGCCCAGGGACACCAACTATGAACAGTGGATCTGCTCAGCGTAGGACTCCACAAACTGCACCAGTCAAGTCAATGACAGGAAATAGAACACAAAGTAAGTATGATCATGTGCAGTAAAGATAGTGTACTCAGGAATAAAGTCAGCATGTATGTATAATACATTATCAGCAATTTATGTTGAGAGAAGAAGTCAATGGTCTCCCCTTCAGTCCACTCTTTCTTCGATCTTATATTTCATACATCTTTCAACTTTCCTCTTGGTTCAGTCATATCCTTGATTTTGAATCTTCCCTAGTATCAGAAAAGTTGTTATAACAAACAGTTATTATGATATTTTTTACATAACTAATCCACTTTTGGTGGATATGTTATAGTCCACCTAGTGTAATTAGTCATATATTTTACTGTATCTATGATCTACTTGCTTCCTTTGCACTTGACTCAGGTTATAGACAGCGTAGAAGCATGCAAACTATGCCGGTATCTGGTGAAGAGACCAACATATTGTCTCCAACTGTGAATTCTAAACCACAAGAGTGCATCTTGTGTTCTGCTACCCCTGAAGGTAAAAGTATTGCAAGCATCACTCGGACACCCCAATCTGCTCCTGCCAAGACAAAACCAAATAAGCCAACAGGTGAATACATAGTTGTTATTAAAGACAATTAGTTAATCTTTGTGATTATTTGACTGATTTTTTAATACAATTTATTTGTTTGTAATGTAGATTCTCAAAAACGTTTGAGTTGGGCTCCAATCCAAGCAGTACCAGTCGTTAAGCCACCTTCGAACAGGGGCTCAAAGAGACTCTCTTCCCCTAGTGTTGAGTCGTCGTCCACATTTATGCCACATTTCAAGTCTACACCGTATCCAAGTAGTACTGAGTGCAGAAACCCCACTCCCATGCCCACAAGTGTCGGAGACAGCTTCAGGTCTCGTCGCTCATCCTGCACTAGATCTGTCTCACTGCTGACATCGATCCAGGAGGAAAACCACACATCTTCCTCACCTTGTGATCACATTGCAACACCCAACAAGGCCCTGTTTCAGGACTCTATGAAAACAGCAAAAACAAAATCCAGCAAACGCAAAAGTGTAACATTCGGTCCTCAGCTTTCCCCAGAGTATTTTGACAAAAGGCTTCCTTCAAAGACACCAATAAAGAGGGGTAGTCTTCCTGGCTCTATGCAATGCTCGTTGGAGCCACAGTCATTTGGAATAGCTGCAGATTTACCGTTCAGTCTTGGTAAAGTTGAGGAAGAAAACTCTTCTTCTGATATAAGTGTCCAGGAAAACATATCCACTATGGCACAGTGCTCCAGTCCTCTTCCACCCAACATTTCCATGCCAAATTTGGGTGAAAGCAATGAAAGTAGCCTCAACCCTTCCCCTGGGATCACCTCTTCTGATTTGGATTCGTCATACTGCAGCATCGGAGAATTGTCAACTTCCTGTTTCATAGGAGAAGCTTCCTTGGAAGATCTGGACACAAAGAGCCCTCTACCAACTCCTATTGAAAGGAAAGCAGTCAAAACAATGCCTACACCAGTAAGAAAGGACATTGAAAAACGACCTAATTTAAGGTCACTCAGGTCACAAAGACATTGTTTGCCTACGCCTGTGCGTCGCGCTATTGAAGACAGGCCTTCTCTACGACGGTTGGTTAGGAAAATGGATACCCCACTGAGGAAACAGATCAGATCTCAACCAAAACTACGCAAGACCAAGAAGAGCATGCCCACCCCACTGAGGAAGGACATCCAGAATCCCCCAGGGTTGCGCAAGACCAAGAAGAGCATGCCCACCCCACTGAGAAAGGAAATCCAGAATCCCCCTGAGTTGCACAAGACCAAGAAGAGCATGCCCACCCCACTGAGGAAGGACATCCAGAATCCTCCTAAGTTGCGCAAGACCAAGAAGAGCATGCCCACCCCACTGAGAAAGGACATCCAGAATCCTCCAGGGTTGCGCAAGACCAAGAAGAGCATGCCCACCCCACTAAGGAAGGACATCCAGAATCCCCCAGGGTTGCGCAAGACCAAGAAGAGCATGCCCACCCCACTGAAGAAGGACATCCAGAATCCCCCTGAGTTGCGCAAGACCAAGAAGAGCATGCCCACCCCACTGAAGAAGGACATCCAGAATCCCCCAGGGTTGCGCAAGACCAAGAAGAGCATGCCCACCCCACTGAAGAAGGACATCCAGAATCCCCCAGGGTTGCGCAAGACCAAGAAGAGCATGCCCACCCCACTGAAGAAGGACATCCAGAATCCTCCTGAGTTGCGCAAGACCAAGAAGAGCTTACCCACCCCACTGAAGAAGGACATCCAGAATCCCCCAGGGTTGCGCAAGACCAAGAAGAGCATGCCCACCCCACTGAAGAAGGACATCCAGAATCCTCCTGAGTTGCGCAAGACCAAGAAGAGCTTACCCACCCCACTGAAGAAGGACATCCAGAATCCTCCTGCCCTGAGGAAGTCCACTCATTGCCTAAATCGTAAAAGAGAATATGATGACAATGTCGTTGATGATGAGGTTTGTTATACTTCTGCTGCCAAGAGGCGAAGACTTGCTCCTGTCCGTAGAAATAATCGTACTCAAAATGACTGTTATGAATTCGATGGACTACCAGAGCTATTTAGAACACCTCAACCACCTGTGAAGGTCTTTGATCGATCCATCTTCTTGAGTCCTATCAATTGTTCTAATAAGGTGCAGTTTCTATCTCCTGTTGCTAAAACTGCAAAGAAACAGTTGCCAAGGGAACAGTCCATACCCTCGAAGCCCATCATCAAATTTGCTTCAGTCCCAATATCGGATGAATTTGTTTTCACCTCCAGCAATCTTCAACAAACCAGACGTAATACAAAGAAAAATACGAAGAAATCTGCTCCAAAAACTAAAGATTTGAATGACAAGCCAGCACCTTGCAAAAGGACAAGATCTTCTGTGAAAGCTGCAAATTCGGACAAAGTTTCTTCAGCTCCAAACACTAGATCTAGAACAAAGAGAGAAGTCTCAGAAGAAGTCACTGTACCAATGGCAAAACGCAAACAAACACAGAAATCATCTGTAGACAACAGCAGCACTTCAGAAACTGCAGTAATGAGCACCAGGAGAACACGTAGCCAAAGAAAACAGGAAATTCCAAACGTTGGCGAAACACGACAATTGAGATCCTCGCAAAGCCAGAGTACCTCAGAAATGCAACCATCAAACACAAGAAGATCCACTCGATCCAACCCTTCACTTGTAGAGCCTGAACAGACCATCGTAAGGAGCGGCAAGAAAAGAAGCAGTACTCTCAAGTCTGAGGTGACACCCCCTGAAGTTGAGCCAATGGCGAAGAGGACGCGGAGTTCAAGGAAATGTACAGAAGAGACTGTAGAACCAAAACCAGTTGTTAGGAGATCAGCCAGATTAGCTAAGAAGTAACTCTATCCCATTCAGTAGTCTAACCCATGTGGACGTTTTTATTTGTCTTGTAACTTTATAGCTTAGTATATTATAGTAACTTATATCATGCTTTATTTTATTAATGTTCTATCATATTATAGCTGTACTGTGGCTATCTTTGGGGGAAAGTGATTATTAACCAGAATGACAGACATATGCACGTACATAAAACTCAATTGTTCACAATTTTTCTGTAGAATGCATCACTTACAACCACCATAACCTCATATAAATATAATTATTTACAATAAAATATAATAAATGATGACATCTGCTGCATTATTTGGGAAGTGGTTGATTATCCTCTTGGAGAGGATGTAGAGTTTGCTGCAGTCTCTGCTGGAACCTCTTTTCAGTAAGTTCTATTGAAAAGGTGTATTTAAATAATTTATCCGCCGATATGTCATCAGAGAACTTTGATAAGAAACGGCCACAATCTTCCAACCCGTCTAATTCGAGAATTTTGCTCTTGTGCATTCTCAGCAAACCTGTGGTACAATACATACCAGTACATTAGTTAACACAAGTATGTTGTAGAGTAAACATGATGTTGCAATACGCTGCATGCATTATGCAAGATGTCCAGTATGTATTGTGCAATTCTTACCCAAGGCCACTCTGAACAGGAAGGACTCCCCATCACGGCAGAACATATCCCACACTCTACAAGCTACATCCAACGGTAGGCACTTGGTATACAGTGTGATGATCCTGAACAATGGGTGAAGTTTAGTTAGCACACACACACACACAGTTACATTCTCTACACACACACACAGGCACACACACACACACACACACACACACACACACACACACACACACAGACACGCACCATTCCATCAGATAATAATGTGGTAAAAGGTCAAGTATCTCAAAATGAGCATAAACACTTTTAACTTCTTCTTTGAAGTAATGATTGAAAACATCAAAATAAGGTTGCATCTGTATAAGAACAGTGTATATACATATTATGCATACAGTACACACAGAGTGAGCTGGACCTACCAAGTCTCTATCGATTCTAAAGAACACACTGTAACATGGCTGAGCCAGCAGGTTACATAGACACACAAAAGCTTCAGAAGAGTCCATGTTGAGTAGGAGGACAGCAGCCAGAAATGACATTCCTTGTACCTTATTTGGAGAGGGAGGACAGAATAGCCAACGAATACAACAAAAACTTGGATCACTGTTATTCCACGGTAGTGATGTCCGGTACAAGCCATGGGTCTTCACACACACAGGGTGCTGAACAAATAATCGTACATAATTCACGCACCAAAGCATCCTGACTGACACTTCATAATAGAACAGTGTGTCCCCAGGCATGACCATCACAAGGCCAACTGTCCCCATCACACCGATGTGGTCAGCAAACCACTAATGCTTCTCAAGAACCCAGAGCTATTCACATTGAAGTGTTCTTGTCAATTGCAGTTGTTGACAGCTTTAACCACTACTTTCAACATAACATCATTTCCCTTATTCAGGCAGTTCAGACATTAAAGCCAGTAATGGCTATGTCCCCATTGGACCTACCCCCCACCCCCCCAAACAAGGAGTCATGGTATCACAAGAGTATTTCGTCAACATGGCCACCAAACCAGAGAGGAGACAACAGGCTAACCAAACAGGACAAGACACACATGTACTGCACATTCATACGTACTTACATACATACAACTCACATAGCCAACGTCCGGTCTATAGCAAGCATAGGCTCCCAACACATCATGCAGCTGGTGGTGCATCAAGCAGCCCTGGGGGGAGGGGCAGAGGAGATCACGTCAAAGGCATCAGAGAAGTGGGATGTGGAGGGATGGGAACAGTTACCCACCTTCTGAAAGAACCCCAGAGTGGGAAAGGTCCTCAAAATGTCCAATTGAATAGCCTGCACACTAGCTGGAAGCAGTAAAATAGCCATTTATTGGTAATTCTTAGTTTCAACTTCTACTCAATAAAGTATGAGTAGCAATAAACAATACGTTCTTATTACACACACACACACACACACACACACACACACACACACACACACACACACACACACACACACACACACACACACCAGTGCGGTACTCAACCTATCCACTCACCAGTGTCCTCGGTATAGCCACCCTTCAGTTTCTGGTGGCACTGTTCAACGTACTTCCCGAACATATCTAATGTTCACCACACACAGAAATCATTGAGATACACACAAACCACTGCACATTCAAGCACACACGCACAATACCATAACCCCCCCCCTCCCAGGTACTCACCATGTGACACAGTTTGCTTATTTCCAATAGCTTTCATCCACACTTGGCCTCTGATACTAGGGGGAAGTCCCTTCTCCCAAAGCCTTCTCACTTCCTTACTTGTATGCCTGAAGACATTCAAATATAAATATATAACTCCAACAGGAACGGCCAGATAAGAGCACCCCCCCCCCCCCCACACACACACATGCGTGCACACCCAACCACTCTTCCACCACACTCACTTTTTCTCCCAGTTAGGGAGAATATCCTCTTTCCACGACAACTGGTGGTCGGCTACAGCATCCTCCTTTTCCCATTTCTTCTTTTCAACTTGAAATTCTTTTCTCTCTGTTGTCCAGAGAAGTAAACAACATTAATATTACAATCTCACACAGTAGACAGTGGATGTGCGTCTACAGGCAATCAACTCACACACCCCAGTCATCACCACAGCTACACATGACCTTGCCAACAATATGAACAGGCTAACCCACACCTCACCTGCTTTTTCCACTTTCTTCAGCATTTTCTCCACTTCTTTCCTGTGTTTCTTTTCTTCCTTTTTGTTCTTTGGTGGTAGGTTACTGCAGCAATGACATGGCAGGGACACATCACCTCTCAAGGTGTACATTTCACACTCAAGTAGCAAGGCGGCTCACTCAGGTCTGTCCAGGTAGTGATCCTCCAGTCTTTTGAGGGTTATGTGACGATGTTTGGTAACAAGAGGAGAATTATGCCCACTTTTTCTGATGATAGAAATATAGCAGATGAATTGAAAAAGTTTGAACATGTACAAAAATATGAGCGTACACCACACACACACACACACACACACACACACACACACACACACACACACACACACACACACACAGTGACGTACTTTCCCTTCTTTAGCTGCAAAATAGACCCTTTGCGTTTAGATGATGGGTTCTCATTCAAAGTTGGTGGCAATGAGAGGGACCTTCCAAGAGCATCTTTATGGGGGTTCGTGGACATTGGCGTGGAGGGCGAGCTCGCAGTGGACTTGGAGACACATCCACCGTCAGTGCGTTCGACCTGGGTGGCATTGGACCTATCATCTTGAGAGCTACAACCTGTGCTCACTCCGGGGGAAGAGGCAACTACACTATCTGAGACACTCTGAGTTGGTGGCTGCTCAGCAGACGTTTCTACAGGAGGTTCTCCGTTTGAGACAAACCGTTCGTGATCCAATTCATTGGAAGACATAGAAAGATTCTCTTCCAATGTTTCCTGCACTGCTTTAACTCCAGGGCTGGAAGAGCGACTATTATTGAAACTTTCTTGTGGTTCCGTTGTCTCTGATGTATCACCTCCTTGGTCGGAGCTTTGTTCGCTCACCACCAGCTGTTCGGCCATTGGACGAGCCACAATAAACTAAGCTTACCAAGACTAAGTGAGAATGCCGTAATATTCTTTAAACTGTTGAGAACGGTGTTGGAGAGAGGACAGCCACGACTCGCTTCGAGAACAACGTCTGTGGAACAACTCGGCTAGGTCGAGCGAACTATCGGTGCCATTATGGTGCGCACCTTAGAGGGACTAATTCCCCCTGGGGGCGTGGTCAGAGTATGTATCGTGCGAGTCGGTCCGCGGAGATCGCGAGCGAACGAGAGAGATCGGCCAAATGAAGGCCTCGAGTTCTTCGGGCGCTAACACGCCCCCAGGTTTTCACCGTCAGAGAAAGTATCAGATACTTTTCATCATATTAAGCCTTGCTTTAGTCATCGGCTCTATTTTCATTTGGTACAAGTATTTTTATCCCCAAGACTCGTCGCATCGAACTGAGTCAGTAGACAAGGAAAAACAATCCGTAAATCACGACGACAAGAATCCGGACAGACGGAAGAGGTCATTCACATCACGTGATCAAGAGAAAATGGCGCAAGAAGCTTTCCAAAAAGAAGGAGTTGTACCAGATGTAATAGATGTAGCTCCTAAAATAAAAGCTGAAGTGAGATTTAAAGTGTATTGTTATGACTAATTGTGTCCATTAATCATGACATGAAAAGCTTGAACTATCTGTTGATGTTTTACCTTGTGACTGTTCTAGATCCAAAATCAGCTAAGGGTGGTCATTATAGATTGTCAATCACATTATGGTCATAAATTAATTACTGCTATCAAATTGGATTACAATGTGCAAATGTGATGTAGAATCATGTACTTACCTGTAACTGATTCCTCTGTTGGCCCCAGGCATATGGACTTGCTATTTATTTGATGTTATTTGCTTTATGTATCACAAGTCTCCACTCCTTAATCAGGTAAAGTACCCGTCTGGTGTAGTGGCTGATTTGGGCAACAAACTAACACCGAGACAGGTCAAAGACCCTCCAGTAGTGTCATGGCCGGCTGAAGAGGATAAGTATTATACTCTGATCATGACTGGTAAGCAGTGGGCCTCAGTCTACATGCTGCCTGTGGTGAATCTGTTGTACTCCTTATCTTCAGTACTGTGTTCTTAGCTGTTTTGTGTTGTCTCACAGCTCCTAGCAGGGAGAGCTATCAAATGTGTGGTGTTGTAAATGGCAAAGTACATTCTGTACCCCTCCACTGCAGTCTGCACTGTTTGTGGTTGTTTACATTAGACCCAGATGCTCCTAGCAGAGCTGACCCAAAGTACAGAGAGTGGCATCACTGGCTGGTTGGAAACATTCCTGGTAGCGATGTTTCAAAGGGAGATGTACTGTCTGCTTATGTTGGAGCCGGTCCACCCCAGGGTACTGGGTACCATCGTTACATCTTCCTCGTTTACGAACAACCTGGTGGGAGGATCAACTTTGACGAGCCAAGACTGCCCAACACATCCCAGAAAGGGAGGCCCAACTTCAAAGCCAGGGATTTTGCAGCCAAGTACAAACTTGGAGATCCTTTGGCTGGAAACTTTTTCCAAGCTGAATGGGATGACTATGTCCCAGAACTGTACAAGCAGCTGTCTGGCAACTAGGACTGCAGCACAGGGTTACTTGGCTGTCCACTTTAAATTTGTACTACTTGTGATGAGTGCACATACACAACTCGCAGGATTAAGTTTTGTATTTGAATTAATTATGCAAGAATCAAGGATACACCCATAACAGTTCAGGTCAATGATTGTTTTATTGTTATCACTCAAATAAAATAAACAGTTCAGCATTCAAACACAAAATAAGACTGAAACGGATGTTTCTTTATCGACCGTTCACATAACTTGGAAGAGTGCCTTCAGGTCTTCCAGAGACAGTTTATTGGAGCTCCTCACACCAGCACTGCAGACACCACAATACACCACAACACTTCCCCACTGCACACAGCACACACCATAACACTTCCCCACTGCACACAGCATACACCACAACACTTCCCCACTGCACACAGCATACACCACAACACTTCCCCACTGCACACAGCATACACCACAACACTTCCCCACTGCACACAGCATACACCACAACACTTCCCCACTGCACACAGCATACACCACAATACTTCCCCACTGCACACAGCATACACCACAACACTTCCCCACTGCACACAGCATACACCACAACACTTCCCCACTGCACACACACATCAGATGCTTTGAGGCAGACTCACCCTGAAAGGACATTCCCAGCCATCTCCTTCTTGCTATCCTGTAACGCAACAATTCTTTCTTCTATAGTATTAGCACAAAAGAACCTGGAGGACAAATCATTCTACCATGAACATGTGCATGCACTTGTCACAATATAGGAATGGTCCAGTCATGCCGACCTGTGAACATGGACTTCCTTTGTCTGCCCGACCCTGTGCACTCGGTCACATGCCTGCATCTCATTGAACGGATTCCTGTCACAAGCAAGAATATAAACTAAACCGCTCACAAACACACGTACATATGATGCCTACCAATGAAGGTCCATAATAAATATGTGGTTCCCACCAATCAAATTGAGTCCCACACCTCCAGCCAAGAGAGAGACAGTCAAAACCTACAAGAGCACAAGAAGAGCAGTCACTGGAGTGTTTGTGGGTGAGGGAGAACTGCTTTAGGGTGTTGGGTGTGTGTGTGTGTGCCTTGGGCAATCACAAGTTGCTACCATTAACTGTAGAAGCCATGGTAGTGCTCATCTTGGCACATTTTGTGCATCTCAATTTTCCTGAGAAACTGAGGGGACAGCTGCACGGACCATGGACCATGGTGACACACTGGTGACCTCACTCGAGTAAAACTCCCTTGAAATCAACTACCTCGTGGATCATTGTGGACATCCACTGTAAGATAACTGATGAGGGTGTACGGCATGGGAGGTTGGGAGTATTCGCTGATCATTGAGACTCACACCACAATCCACACATCACATCCACAGCCCAACACTTCTACCCACTTCAGGAGATTTAGCTGCCGAGTTGAAGGTATCCACAAGGCGCTGCCTTTCATGAGGAGATACTCTATAGTTGGTGAACAGATTGTAGCAAGTGATGAACAGACAGCACATGACCATGGCATCCACCCACTGTCCATCGATTCTGTTGTAAGATATTCCATATTCCATCAGATTAAGCTCAATTATGTCAATCATTGAGGTCCACTGGCTGAATACAACACTGCATAGTAGATACCAACCATGATACAACACTGGATGGCAGATACCAACCATGATACAACACTGGATGGTGGAATAAGATGAACAAACCATTTATCATTTGGAGCAGTTTTCTTGACTTTGACTATCTCTTTCATAAGAGCATTGATCTGTCAATGAAGGTGGAGGAGGGGACACGGTAGCAATATCATGTGCTAGCCTGAAACACCATGACCAACTTACCCTTGTACTATGAAATAGGACATCAAATGTTGGAGGAAGCTTCAGCTCCTTCTTGGCTCCCAGACCACACAACTGCTCTTCTGTACTTCCGAGTCCACCTCCAAGGGAGAGGGTTTTGAGATGTTGACTGAGAGAATCAGTGTCTTCTTCAACCTCCTCAGCATCATGTCCTCTTGTCTTGGACACCAGGAGGTTAGGGTGCACACACGACTGGCGAATCCTACATGTGTACAACGACTGCAGGAGTGAATGTGTACAACGACTGCAGGAGTGAATGTGTACAACGACTGCAGGGGTGAATGCGTACGACTGCAGGAGTGAATGTGAACAACGACTGCAGGAGTGAATGTGAACAACGACTGCAGGAGTGAATGTGTACAACGACTGCAGGAGTGAATGTGAACAACGACTGCAGGAGTGAATGTGTACAACGACTGTAGGAGTGAATGTGTACAACGACTGCAGGAGTGAGTGTGTACAACGACTGCAGGAGTGAATGTGAACAACGACTGCAGGAGTGAATGTGTACAACGACTGCAGGAGTGAATGTGTACAACGACTGCAGGAGTGAATGCGTACGACTGCAGGAGTGAATGTGTACAATGACTGCAGGAGTGAATGTGTACAACGACTGCAGGAGTGAATGTGAACAACGACCGCAGGAGTGAATGTGAACAACGACCGCAAGGAGTGAATGTGTACAACGACTGCAGGAGTGAATGTGTACAACGACTGGAGGAGTGAATGTGAACAACGACCGCAAGGAGTGAATGTGTACAACGACTGCAGGAGTGAATGTGCCAGAAACATGTGCACAAGTACACCACTCCCCACACTCCTCCCAACACAAAGGTTACATCGCCATGACAACACTGAACCTCAATAGTAGAGAGAGGATGAACGAGTACCCCGAGGACAGATCGGGATCAGCAGTGGAGATAATTCCTAAACTGAAGACAACTTCAGACATGCTCCGAACAAGATCAGACACTTCTTTAGGCTTCTCTGGCTCTGCAGTGCTCTCTCCTTGCTTCTTGTTCAGCCACTTCTGAAAGGTTATCCTGTGTAAGAGCACCCATGAAGCAAGCACCATTGAGTTCACAGGTGTGTATACACCCCACAGCAGGCACCATTGAGTTCACAGGTGTGCATACACCCCACAGCAAGCACCATTGAGGACACATGTGTGTATACACCCACAGCAAGCACCATTGAGGACACAGGTGTGCATACACCCCACAGCAGGCACCATTGAGTTCACAGGTGTGCATACACCCCACAGCAAGCACCATTGAGGACACATGTGTGTATACACCCACAGCAAGCACCATTGAGGACACAGGTGTGCATACACCCCACAGCAGGCACCATTGAGTTCACAGGTGTGCATACACCCCACAGCAAGCACCATTGAGGACACATGTGTGTATACACCCACAGCAAGCACCATTGAGGACACAGGTGTGCATACACCCCACAGCAGGCACCATTGAGTTCACAGGTGTGCATACACCCCACAGCAAGCAGGGCAGTGGCAATACCCAGCTACCCAGGGTGGCACTGGACTGACTAGCAGACAATACAGAATCCTCATCAAATATTTCAACAAGAAAACCTCGACCAGCCAAAAGGCTGGTTTTCACGAGGTCCTGCATTCATGTTACAGTATCGGAAAAGACTTAATGGATTACATCAAATTAAATGGAAATGCTTAACACACAATGACACATGATCAAATGAAATAAGTACTACACAAGTATGCACAGCTAACTTTGTATGACCAAAGATGGCATCATGGATCGCTTGTTCCTCTTCTGATAATATTAACTGATGAAAAGTTATTTTCTTTTCAGGCAGTTCAACCTGGGAAGAGAGTACATGTACTACTTGTAGTCGGGGGACACCGTCATATCGGGGGACACAGTCATATCGGGGGATACAGTCATATCGGGGGACACAGTCATATCGGGGGATACAGTCATATCGGGGGACACAGTCATATCGGGGGACACAGTCATATCGGGGGATACAGTCATATCGGGGGACACAGTCATATCGGGGGACACAGTCATATCGGGGGATACAGTCATATCGGGGGATACAGTCATATCGGGGGACACAGTCATATCGGGGGACACAGTCATATCGGGGACACAGTCATATTGGGGGACACAGATCCGATCACACTCACAATTGTACTACACTATTCTATTTGATACAAGGATCCTAACCAGCTGCTTTCCATCAAGTCCCAGATCTGTCTTCATCCGTCTCAATACAAGACCTTTGACCAGAGCATTCATGCGCTGAATTCCCTTTGAACCTGCAGTGCAGCACCACACATGACCCAACCTGCAGTGCAGCACCACATGACCCAACCTGCAGTGCAGCACCACACATGACCCAACCTGCAGTGTAGCACCACATGACCCAACCTGCAGTGCAGCACCACACATGACCCAACCTGCAGTGCAGCACCACACATGACCCAATCTGCAGTGCAGCACCACACATGACCCAACACACAGTCTCATACATACAAACTACATATACTGTAGTAGGTGTATACCTTTCTGAACTTGCTGCCTCCAAACCGTCCGATCATTGAACGGTGCTAGCTTTAGGAACCTTAACAAGGAGAACACTCCTTCATTGGGTACTCCTCACCCTCAACAGGCCATGTGACGCACCTGATCAATGCATACATGTCCAGCTCCTTGTTCTGGATGGGGGTTCCAGTGACACACCACCGATAATCTACAAGGTACAACACAATACAATACAGCATCCCACTCCAACACACCCACTCAACCCCCCCCACCCCCACACACACAGTGCATGTACCCCACTGTCTCACCTGAAGTCAGAGCTGATGCCCCTTGTGATATGGCAGTGTCTGGGTTCCTTATGGTGTGCGCCTCATCCAGTATGACTCTGTTCCAGTGCACTTGAAACAGAGGGTGAAACTGGGCCTTCCTCTTCTTGAGCCCTCCAGACTCCTGCAGGGGATCAGACACACCCACACCGGAGAGCATGGCAACAGACACACCCACACCGGAGCATGGCAACAGGCACACCCACACCGGAGAGCATGGCAACAGATTCAACCATGAACTCACAGTTTTACTGGAAAAAGACTGGAATTCACTGGCAACTAAGTTATACGTTGTCAAGATGACATCAAAGTGGGTCAGCCTAATGCATGCGAACAGATATAAAATTGGAAAGATCACATTTGGGAGGGACATGAAGTGTAAAGCCAGACCTCCTGGGATCCGCTGTCCTTCCACTGCCATGGTAGACGTGGGTGTAGAGGAGTCCTTGTTCGAAGCGCTTGCGGATCTCTGACTCCCATTGGAGCATAAGGGATTTCGGACATACGATTAAAGTTCCAAATGACCTTAACAGACCTGAAGTGGAGGAGAGCACGCTGCTAGGACACTGGTACCAGCTCATGGTGAGAGGCCATCACTGGCACATGCAGTACACACACATGTACATTACAGTCAAGAGTGGCGCATAACAATACAACTTGTATGAATACACCTTAGAATGTACACTTTAACATGCTTGTAAGGCTGCTCACCTTTATCTGCTGGTAGATTTCTTCTTTTATCGTCCTTTAAAGAACTCACAATGAGCGACAACATGGTCAGCGTCTTCCCCAGACCCATCTCATCGGCTACCACATGCAAAGGATCACATTGAGCACAGACAGGTTCACCTCCCACGAAGCCTCACCTACCTAGGATGCCTCCGCCAGGAGACTGCCGCTCCCGCCACTGGGTCCATGCCAAACCCTGCTTCTGGTGAGGAAACAGGGAAACTTTGAGTCCACGAGGATCGTCAGCCATACTCTCCACACTTGGACAGTCCTCTAGCGTTCTACACAGAGTATACATGACATCAGTGCATACAGGCACACTAAGAACACATGTACAGTATATGATGTCTACCTCACTCACACTCACACACACACACACACACACACACACACACACACACACACACACACACACACACACACACACACACACACACACTTGTACAACTGCTCCACTGCTCCTGTTGTTAGTGCACCTAGCTGTTTGTTCATCATGAGCTGTTTGGACTTCATGACCTACACAGCAACCAACAGTCCAAGAAGATGAACACAGTCACCCAGTGCTCTGACAAATCACTTGGTGTGGTGTTTGGAATGTCCAATAGAGCACCAACTGCCCACAGAGTAAGCCAACCATTGGATATGGGAATAAATGTCCTTCAATTGTACCTTTGCTTCATCAACGGGTCCATAGCACACTCTTGGGTTCTTCATGGCATTCATTCTTGCAATAATTTGGTTTCGCTGTGTCCTTAGCTGCGCTCCTCCATCTGGCAGACGTGCAGACATATTCTTGTGCATGTCCTGAAGGTGAGAGTGAACACAGGTTTAGCAGGGACTGAAGATGGGAGTGAACACAGAAAGGGACTAAAAATTAAATGTGTGTACACCAAAGACTGCAAGCCATGCATCTCACCTCAATAACTTCCAGCTGGCGCTGAAGTGTTTTGTAAGTCCCAGCTAGCTTGATACCTTCATCTCTCGATGGAACTGAGGGAGCTTTTCTCTGTGGACTGATTAGAATGACCTTCCTTGGTTCTGTCTGTGTAGATGGAAAATGGTTTATTATAAAGAGTTGGAGGAAGTGATAATAGAAATTGTAAGCACACACACACACACACACACACACACACACACACACACACACACACACACACACACACACACACACTGTATTTTTAGTATGGGCGACTCACAGGTGCACGATTTTCCTTATCTGGAGAGGATTGTTCATTGTGAACTGAAGAATCACGCTGATCTGACCTGGAGCCATCATCACTACCTTCACACTGATCTGACCTGGAGCCATCATCACTACCTTCACACTGATCTGACCTGGAGCCATCATCACTACCTTCACACTGATCTGACCTGGAGCCATCATCACTACCTTCACACTGATCTGACCTGGAGCCATCATCACTACCTTCACACTGATCTGACCTGGAGCCATCATCATCATCTGATTGAGTAGGTCCAGCCAGGTCAATAGTTGGTGTCTACTCAGAGGACAATACAAACACTGTTTAGTCACAATCAGTGGAAAATGCATGAAACACACACACACACACACACACACACACACACACTGTGTACAAGCATGATGACTCACAGGATTTACATGTTTTGGTAATACATTTCTTTTTTCCGAGAATGACTGTTTTACACAAAGTACAGAATCGAAATCATCCGAATTGGATTCATCTTCACTACAAAATTGTTCACTGGACGCAGACGAGTCGATCTGCCTGTTTCTGCTGCGGGTTGATGAGATTGGCTCGACAGAGTCGATAGTCGAGTCCAGTTCAGAGGATGTGATGGAACTGGATGAAGTATCTAAACACACAGCATGCGTATGTTGTACTTTGAGGGAGTTGTCCATTCTCGGAGCTCGTGTTTCGGGTCAAAGTAAAAGAGCTTCACCAAGCTTTACGATCTTTGGCGCTCAAATCTCTAATGAATCTGATTGGTCCTACATCACGTGATTACCATGACGCTTTCCGTTGTTCCTTCGACTTCCCTATTCTCCTGAGGCGGATGACGCTGCATGTGGTCATCCACAACAACGTGCGAGAGAGTGGAGGCTAACGAGGAGTAGAAGTGGAATCCAAATGTAACCCCACACCCTATTATCTGGACAACTTGTAGCTCAACTTACATACAACCATACCATTGTTTCAGATGAAGTAGCGTCATGGTAACAGTAGACGAACTGTGTGTGTGGAGGTGTGGCACGCATTGACATGACATCGTATTGCAAGTACATGTTGAATTAGTCTATGAGCTCAATGCACTGCATTCATGTGTGGAATGCGGATCTTCTCCTGGTCTCCCAGATGCTATTTCACTAGCACCTATCTGATCCAACTATGCCAATAGTGGCAGAACAACTACAAATTCTTCATTGATTACATCATTAGTTCTGCGGCTATTTTACCTGCCTTCTTACAAGGCATTTATACTGATTGTATGTGTGGTTATACTTATAGCAAACACTTGAGGGGATATAGAGAGTCAGTGCATGTATGTAGTCCCCCTGTCTACCAGTCACTTGAGTTTGTAGTCAACAATGATTTTCCTCTTAACGCTAGCCCTCGTGAACCCCGCAGTAGCAGGCTGTACAGGTCAGTGAGTGTTACTTCTTGGGTGGGATTGTAGAAGTAACCTGTGCGTTCTCTCCCCGGCAGTCCCTCCAACACCCTACAGACTCCAGTCTTACATTGAGTACATTTCAAGAGATTCTGCAAAGGTCCTAGTCTCCTGGAGTGTGAGTTACCTGGCCTTACCATCAAGTCGTGTGTGTAGTCCTTTATTGCATCAACATGCATCGACTGCTAACGTTCTTGGGGTCTGTTACTATTCCTGTCAGACTCCCCTGAATGGAGGACAGTCAATTTAAGTGCTTTTTGAGAGTGGAGTGCATTCAATATGGCTTTTATAAACAGTCCAACTCTCCGTTGCCCTCAGAATAACAGAAGTGCTCCCACTGCAGCCGAATACAGTGGTCTTCCTTACACAGTTAGCTACAAGGACTCCTCCTCCCGATTGTACTCTTCCGTGAACACCACCGATGCCTCATTCCTGTTGCCCTCTCCACAGGGGGGGAGGAGCTACCTTGTGAAGGTGTCTGCCTGTGTGTTCTGTGCAAGTGACAACACTACTGTTGATCGTGTCTGTTCTGACCAGAGTGAAGAGCTACGAATTGGTTGGTGGGAGCTGAATTCAGTAAACTTGTATAAACTGTATGTCTGTCTAATAGCTAGTATGCTAGAGTGTGTGTGTGTACACATGTGTGCATGTGTGTGCGTGTGTGTATGTACACGTGTGTGCATGTGTGTATGTGTGTGTGCATGTATCTTTGTGTGGTCATGTGGTGGATACACTGTAAACCCAACCAGACTTATCCTGTTCCATTCTTTTCGTACAGATTTGCGCTACATACAGTCGGTAACTTTCACCCCCAAGACAAATGCCCTGCAGATCCTGTGCACTCTGGCTCGAGTGACATGGACCACACCAGGGTGCCTGGTGGTCTTACAGAGCAGTGGATCCCACCAGTCCTACTACCTGCGGACCATAAGTGGCTCCATGCCTCCTGCTGCCTTTGAGAAGATCACAGGACTGGATGGTGGTGCATACACCTACACTGTTACTGCCCTCGACTATGACTCCTCCATTGCCATTGGGAGGGTCAACATCACGGGGAACACCAGTGTGAAATCCCCCACCGGTGAGTGTGTGTGTGGTGTGGAGGGGAGATGTGCACTGATCCGGATCACGAGGTGTGCATGTACACACACAAACACACTCAAACATGCACACACAGTCGTGCGCATACACATAAACACACATGGTTGCTTGCCAGTTGAATGGTGTGTGTTCTCTACAGCCACCGTGAATGTTGGGCTCATTGTACTGATCGTAGTGGCAGCCATTTGCACCCTCATCATTGTTGTCTTGGTGATAGAAGTCATAAGACACTACAGCAAAGCAAGTGGTATAGGTGAGTATACTAGTACTCAGCTGTTGGTTAGTATACTAGTACTCAGGTGTTGGTTAGTATACTAGTACTCAGGTGTTGGTGAGTATACTAGTGCTCAGGTGTTGGCTAGTATACTAGTACTCAGCTGTTGGTTAGTATACTAATACTCAGGTGTTGGTTAGTATACTAGTACTCAGGTGTTGGTTAGTATACTAGTACTCAGCTGTTGGTTAGTATACTAGTACTCAGGTGTTGGTTAGTATACTAGTACTCAGGTGTTGGCTAGTATACTAGTGCTCAGGTGTTAGTGAGTATACTAGTGCTCAGGTGTTGGCTAGTATACTAGTGCTCAGCTGTTGGTTAGTATACTAGTGCTCAGCTGTTTAGCAAACAATTGCTAGCTTCCTCTATCCTTCTTCTTCCCCTATCAGGCTGCAGTGAGTGCTGCTCCAATTACAAGGAGTACTGTGCTCTCTGCTGTGTCTGCTCTGTTTCACATGGACAGTTTGACCTCACCTTGGAGGGAGATGACACACCCACAGAAGTGGACACAACACGCCCACAAACCATCAAGGACACACACACTCACATAATGCTTCGTCCATCCCAACCACAAGAGAAATACGATTCTGAAGTTTAATCAAGCTCTCAATCCCACTTCGTTTTATTTGTTAAAATCTTTTTAGTACGTACATTGCATCTTAGCCTTATCATATCACATGAAATCTAGTAATTAACAATCAATAACACTCCAATCGACAATAACAACACCAAATGTTAATCCGATATTCATTGCAACTTTAATAGCAAATACACACACACACACACACACACACACACACCAGAGAACACTACAAGGGAAGACATGTCTACAACACTATGTACAATAATCAAATATAATATTATCACAATAACATTAAAGTTAATAATTAATCTTTTATACAAAGATAACAGCATGTGCCATCCCATTACACCGTACACATGCGAACATTATCATGAATTAGAGTCCAACCGTGGGGAGGTTTTCGCCTTCTGGAGTAGGGTTAGTGATGCTGCAGAGATCAGGGAAGTACGGTATGCAGTTGATGTAGTGGCACCAGGGACAGAAGTTGGACTGAGCGTCGGGGAGGAGGTAGAAGACGAGTAAGGCAAACACGGTCAGAACCAGCAGGGTGGGCACGGCAACTAAGAGAATGATACATCGGCACGTTCTGGTGTTCTTGGTGAAGGTCACCCAGGGCATGAAGATCAGGGCTGCCAGGAGACCAAACAGAAAACCTCCAAAGTGTACAAAATTGTCAACATAAGGGAAAGTCCCGAAGAACAGCACTATGGCACTAAGGACGATGAACACGATCAACTCGATGCAAGCGTAATCCTTGATCTTCCATTTCTGCAGCAGTTCGATGAGATAGACAGCCAACAGCCCACACACGGCTCCGCTGGCACCAAAGTACACTTCATAAGGAATGAATATGGAACTGACCTGCAGGGAGAAAGGAGTGAGAGAAGCATCAACAATAAACAACCTCGGAAAGATCGTCCTCAGATAGGAACACAAAGCACATGTATGCACACAAGCACAGCACAGAGCAGACGAAGACACACACACACCACTCACCAGCAGACCACCAAGAGCACTAATGAAGTAGATAATTCCCACCCGTAGCCATCCAGCATAGAGCTCTATCTTCACTCCTACAAACACCTGGACAATCATCACCAAAATCAAATGGATTATTCCGAGATGGAAGAAGACAGGTGTGATCCACCTCCAGAACTGGTTGGGAGCACCAGCATCCTCCCCTTCTCGTGTTGCCAGGGCTCTTTGCTCCGGAATATTGGCACCGTTGAAGCCACACACGTCCCTCAAGCAGTTGACGTCACGGCAGCTCTCCTGATTGGTGTGCGGAATGCCCCCGCGAAGGGTACACTCGAGCTCAGACACAACCACACAGGCACCAGTGATGGAGACGCAACATGGCCGGAATATTGTGATGTTCGGGAGAGGTCGTACTCCCTGTGCCCCACAGGATACCTCTGGGGAAAAACCCACACAGTTTGTCGAGTTGGTGAATAGGTCACTGGGTGAGAAGTTGGTGTTATTTCCTCCAGCGCAATCCGATTGGATAGTGCTCCCGTAGTACTGGCCATTGCAGCAACATCCCAGTGGTCCAGCTTCTGCTTCCGAGTCCCGGCTGTTCCTGCGAGTTATCTCCTCATCACCCCGCATGCACGGCTTGAACTTTGCCCCCCACTGGATCATGTTGACCACACTCGATCCAATCCACATGTTTGTCCCCCGGGTGATGGTCTTGGTGACAAAAATGCTGCTGTCCGACAGTGTTGGCACGGTAACAATGTGTTCCTCCGGGTGTATGTTGACCGGAACCAGTCCATTGAGGATGATGAGGACCAGGAAGCAGACGATCTGCGCTATGGTGATGAGAATCGTGAAGAAGGGGCAGAAGGTGGGGAGGGAGGCCACCTCTTGGCGAACCAACGTACTCTGTCGTTGAAGCTTCTTGTCGTTGCGTTTGAACCTCAGTCTGTCTCTCCATCCCCCCTCTCTCTGTGAGATCCTGTTCCCTCTACCACTTCCTCTCAAATTATCATTCCTTTGGATATCTACCAACACAAGATGAAGAGAAGTGTTACATGTCTGTAGTGTGTGCACAAGAGTGTGCTGAAGGTGAGGGTGTGTTGGATAAAAGGGTGTGTTGAAAGTGAGGGTGCGTTGAAAGTGAGGGTGTGTTGAAAGTGAGGGTGTGTTGGAGGTGAGGGTGTGTTGGAGGTGAGGATGTGTTGGAGGTGAGGATGTATAGGAAGTGACCACAAATGAGCTGCTCGGTGCAGTCTGTCAGCTTGGTTGTGGTGTAGATAATGTGTGAGGTGTAGTAGCTGAGGTTGGACCTCTGCAGCGCACTCACTGTTGCCCCCAATGATGGGGTCACTTGGAGGATTGTCTCCTCCAAAGAAGCTCCTCGCATGCCTCTGTGCTCTATTCCTCAAAGCTTTCCTCTCCTCCTGTGCGATACCAAACACACAGGTTCAACAGTGTCTTGTGACACACACTCTCTCTTGCACACACACTAATATTGGAGGGACACTACTGACCTTCACAAAACCCTGGTAGTATTGAAAGGCCCGCTGAGGGTCATAGATGAACCCTGGGTCTCTCTGGGGTATGTCAGCAGGTAAGAGAGCCTCTTGTAGAATCTCCGCAGGTATCTCAAAAGACAGCGGTCTATCAGTAGACACAGGTACCCTATCAGATTGTGGAGGCATTGAGGTTGGTCGTGGGGGTTCTCCCCCGACAATGTCCAGGTAGTTTGGAGGAGCAGGTTGGACCAAGAAGTTATCCCTCTCTTCTACTTCGCTGTCATCACTGTCCCCTTCAAAGTCCACAAAAGCAAATGATGACTGAGTCAGGTTTGCTGAGGGTTGGATGTCTGCATTCGTAGAAGCGATAATGATTGGCTCTGTTGGTCCAACGTCGTCTTCCCGGACGTATTGCACTTCCACTTCAGGTGGAGGTGGTTGCTGGGCTCTCCTGAACGACCTTCTACCAGTCTATGGGGTGGGAACACTGCACGTGAGTATATACGTATATGTACACAATTAGGAGACTACCATGGCAAATTATACCCCAAGAGCACTGATATCAATTGTTATGCGGAATAAATAAGATGGAAACAACTCATTCCACAACACTCCACCTCCGCTACACCCCACACCCCACCCTCCACTACACCCCACCCCCCACTACACTCCACCCCCCACTACACCCCACCTCCACTACACCCCACCCCCACTACACTCCACCCCCCACTCCACCCCACCTCCCACTACACTCCACCTCCCACTACACCCCACCTCCCACTACACCCCACCCTCATCCTTTCATTTGGTGATATCAGAGGGAAATTGTGTCATCAACATCAGTACAGTATTTCCAAAAGCAGTGGGAAACAAAGCAGTTTGTTATGGTGTGCACCGCTCACATGACCACATAGCACTCCTAATACGGCATCTCACTTTGTATATTCACAAACTGCTCACACAACCTATTCACATTTCACATATCACGTTCCACATAGCAGTGCATATTTGAATGACATAACATGCATGTGACACACATACTATGCACACACAAATACAAACACATACACAAACACACATACACAAACACACATGCACACACACACACACACACACGCACACACACACACACAAACATGCACACACACACACACACACACATGCACACACACACACATACACAAACATGCACACACACACACAAACACATGCACACACACACACATACACAAACATGCACACACACACACACACACATACACAAACATGCACACACATGCACACACATATATACCAAAGTGTTGCTGAGAGAAAAATCTAAATTATGCATTACAGTGACATGCCACTGTTAGCCAGATGTCGAACAGAACTATATTTACTGGATGCAGGCACGCATACTGGAAGTAGGCTCACCTCTACAATGGACGCTTCATCAAAGAAAACATCTGTATCATTGACTGGTTCTGTGACACCGAACCAGTTACCAACAGCGGAGCCGGCTGCTATCACACCTCTCCTCAGAGTGCGCCGAAGAGTCCTTCCTTGATTCCCCTCAGATATCCTCACCCTTCTCTCTCCCAGGGTCTCCTGCTGGTCCTCCTGCTCCTGAGGACCTGATGGCTGTTGTGTGTTCCTTATCTTCTGCAAGGCCTGACCAGGATCAAAGCAAACATGATGCATAAAAGTGGCAACACCTGCAATGTTAATTGTGTGGATCGCATCATCACTAAGGGAGCTGATAGATTCCTCAATATCTCATCTGTGATGAGTACAATTAGGGTCTCCTATAGCGACTCTCAAGTCTCCATCTCACCCAGCTGGGGACAATTTAACTCGTTAACCCCAACAAAGGTCTCAAATTCCTGTCAGTTACATGTGTGTGGGCGAAGCATAGCCCAGCATAACACAAGGCCTATGAAGGGAGAGCAGCACCAAGGTACACTGCCATGCTGGTGTGTAGTGGGTCCACACAACTACACCAAAGAGCAAAATGAAAGGTATGCATGGAAGTTGCTAGGTAACACTGGCCTGGAACAAGCTCCAATGAGGTCATTCCAGTAGACATGGGTCACTGACAACACACTCAGTTACCCACTCCACTCTGGGGGTACACAGAGTGGATATTGGGTATGGAATAAATCAAGGTGTGTGATTGTCCACCATCAAACTAATATGGTGTGCAAATTCCAAGGTCCCTCGGTTCACTTTCAATGTGCACTACATGCACTCTAGCATTGGAGGACAGCCGAATGAGCAATACATGAGACACTGCTGAGGAATATCAAGGAAACAGGTGCAACTAACTTGTGAACCATGTCACTGTTGGATAGGCGGGCAGGTTAAAGGTGGCCAGATCAACAGGACATCCTTGTGAGAGCATTCATTGGAACAACCACACACCATAAGTAGTCATACACCAAACACAGCACTACATATTTGTGTACATACATACACATGCAGGTGTGGGGGTGTCACACAGTGCATGTGGGTAGTATGTGAATACACCCTAGTGCTACCTTCACACTCATCACAAGTACAAGGTGTCCTATAGTCAACATTGCAGCCCACACTGGTGCAACATTGCATTACAGAACGTATCACAGATACACTATTATCTACTACTACACACAACACTCATTATCAGCGGTGTGTCAATAACTATGTTGATCCTGCAATCTGTGGCTGTAGGAAAGAGGACAACCAGGAAGGGCTTGCCACTTGCTACTCAGCTCAGGTGAAATAACGACAAGGAGATAAGTCCGAGTGCAGTGGTCATGACCTTCTTGTGCACTCGATGCGGGTCTACACGTCGCCTCCTCTTACACGCTAGGCGTATGTGTGTGCGTAGCTAGTATAGGAAACCATGGGATGGGGTGAGTCGACCTACTTGGAAGAATTGAGGCCAAGATACAGTTCCGTCTGTATTCTTGATCCTATCGAAGTCCGCCCTCAGCACACCTTCGCCCGGATTGAAGAGCCCAGCATGATCGATACACAGTTGAATAGCGCCGAGAAACCCCTCAACGTTCACTCCTCGAGCATTTGCTTTGAGATGATTCGCATACTGCTCTCTGAAGAATGTGATTTCGTCTCGTGAGAACGTTGACATCCTCGATTGTAAGGTTTATAGTCAATAGAAAAACTCGTTGAGGAGAGACCGAGTGTTGGGGCCAACCCTACTACTCTAGTTCCTATATGGGGTGAGCCGTTCCGGATAACTCCGCCCATTGTGTCGTAAACAAAAGCGCGGGCTAGTCAACAGATCTCATAAGAGGTGTTGTTGGAATTGAAGTGAACTGCTCTTCAAGAAATCTTGCTAGCGAGTTTTTCCAGGATGACAGCTGTCGGAGATGAATATGCTTTTGAATCTATTTTCCAACCTAATGTATCTTGGAGTGACATTATGGACGCGGAAGAGAGCGGAGATCCAATGGAGCTAGAAAAACTAAAGTTAGCATCTTTGTCTTGTACCAAATCTCTAATGATGGTGTTATGATATCATTCGCTATTTTCATGTTGCATTGCGTTTTCAGGAATGTGTCTTTCAGAAGCAACAGCAGTTTATCCAAAGACGAGAAAAATGATGAAAATCAAATACCTAAGCGTTGTTTCCCCCAAAGTCCTGCCTCTTCGAGGCGGCCTCTCCTTCAGATACAATGCAGGACACCAGGACAAGACAGTTACACATCGCATAGTCGTGGTTCTTGTACTAGTACACCTGCTGTCACCAAGCCCAAGCCAATGACCTATGCTGACGTGCTCAAGCCCAATGCGAAGAGGACTTTGGAAGTGAGGCATTGCTTGTCACCTGTGGAAGGACCATCCAAGAAACACCACACTTGGAGTTCCCCACAGTTCACAGAGATTGAAGAACCACCCAAAGAGCAGACACCCATATATGTAGAAAGGTGATTTTCATTATGAGATCTCTAGAGGATAATGCGACCAACAAACATCTCATCCAGTCTCATTAGTGCATACAATTACAAATCTAATTGTGATGTATTGATTTTGTGCGTTAGACCATCAGTTATTCTTTCATAGAAGTCAAAAGTTTACTCAAAGAAAATTGGCTTTTGTGTCCAAGTTTGACCTGGCTGATGAAGAACCAATTCCCCAGAAAAAGAGAAAAGAGAAAGAAACTGATCCTCATCGTTTGGAACAAAGACAAAAACAGATAGACTATGGCAAGAACACTGTTGGATACGAAATATACAGCTTGAAAGTACCAAGGTTTGTAAAATGTGTATGTTTGTTTTATTACACATTTTTCATTTGAAATTGTTTCTTTCCTTAGAGAATTGAGGAGTAAAAGTAATCCATCCACCCCAGACAAGTGTCAGAAGTGCAGTAAGCGATCCTGGGATGGCCAGATAAGGAAGTGGAGGAGAGGACTTCATGCTTGGGATCCCAAGGTTGACGAGAACACGCCAATAATCACTGCGAAAGAATCGGATCTTGCCGGAATGTGAGTGACCCTACCCTCTGCTAGTCTTTGAGTATATCACTGCATGTAATTATGTGCTTATCTCCTCTACTTACAGAGATTTGGACATGGACTTTGAAATGAATTAGATCATCAATCCTGGTTCAGTGTGGATCAACCAAGCACAGACCAACACACACAGTGTGTTTGCCTTTTATCATTTGTGAACTGATATAAGACAATATGTTATAACAGCGTGCATACTTATTCTTTGTTCTTATGTTTGATATTTATTGTACAGTACGTATTTTGATGGGATTTGGCATTGTACCTTCTTCTACTGTATGTAATTGCACCAGTTCTTGGCGAGGCGGAGCGAACTCGCCTACTTTATCCGGATTCATTATTCACAAAGGCGCGCTAGTACTTGGCATGCAACTGAGCATGCTCAGTTCATCGAGTTCCGCTAACTCCTACTTCCGGCTATTCGCATCTGATCTGTTCCGTATAAACCACAGAACATACAACCTTATTGCTTGGTGAAAGATTGTTCCGTGAAGCTGTTAAAATGGTGAGATCTCTTGAGGATCGGTTGAAATACTTTTCGACTGTTATCGTTTTCTATCTACAGAGTCGTCAAAGATTGCAGGGCAAGAAGGTCAAGAAACGAGGCCAACGTGCCACTTCTAACATCTTTGCCATGTTTGACCAAGCTCAGATTCAGGAGTTCAAAGAGGTACGTTGGTGTTCTAGTAGAAGTATGGGTAGTTCATATAGTGTATTGGGTTGAGCCTTCAAAATCTCGTTTTCTTTTGATGTAGGCATTCAACATAATCGACCATGATAAGGACGGATTCATTGATGCAGAAGATCTGAAACAAATGTTCTCGGAGCTCGGTGCGTCAGATACACTTGTGTTTTGTGTAAATGGGTACTTGTCTTCAGTGAACTGAAGACAGTGTATTACTGTGCATATTCAGTCTAAATCTACAAGTTGGTAACAGTCATGTCAGCACCACCCATGGGATGGAGTATCCATCTATGTATGCTCCTGTGGTGATGTGGCATGATTCAGCACTTACGATGGGTGTCTTGTGTGTTGTAAAGCATATGTTACTGCATAGTGTGTGTGTGTGTGCGTGCATGCGTGTGTGCATGAAATGTATGTAGATGTCGATAGGTTGCATTGACCGAAGGAGGTCATCTACTCTTTAGCTATAGAACCAAAGGATGCAGTTGTTGACTCAATGCTCTCTGAAGCTCCTGGTCCACTCAATTTCACCATGTTCCTTACTCTATTTGGTGAAAAGCTCAATGGAACTGATCCAGAAGAAGTTATTAAAAATGCTTTTGCTTGTTTCGATGAAGAGGGAACTGGGAGGATCCATGAAGACAGGTTGGTGTGATGTCATTCCTTTTGGTCATAGCATCTGTAGTAGGCATTATCTCTACTTATGTGGAATTTTTGCTCACTTGAGATCATATTTGGATCATCATCACCAATACATCATCCAGTCACTCTCACACACACACACACACACACACACACACACACACATTGTACCATGTTCAACAATTGGATGGTATCATGCCATGTTCAATGAAACATACATGATAATTGTTGTAACACTTGTAATGTTGCATTGTTTGTGTATACCCACACACTGGAGGTGGGTGAAGAGGTGTTTCTGCTGCAATGTGGAATTTCCCCCCTTTCTCAGGCTTCGTGAGCTGCTGACCACTGTGGGCGACCGTTTCACTGATGGAGAAGTAGATATGATGTTGAAGGATGCTCCAGTTGACAACAGTGGCAACTTTGACTACAATGTCTTCACTACTATGCTGAAACACGGCAAAAAGGATGACTGAGTCTACCAGCATATATAATTGTAACCCCAGTCTCAATTTGTATAATAGTGACTTTAGTTGCATACTTGTTTCAGGGTGCAACTGTATACACGCAATATAATTTCATCAGTAGATTTCAGTGTGCAAATGAATAATTATTTCTGTATAATTATGTACGTAGATCAATCATGTAATTTTAGCTACTTATTCAATTTGACGAGATGTACCAATTCCCAGTTGGGTTATTATGATCTGGACAAAGTAACACATCTTGCATGTTTTATGTACTATTGTATACAATACTATGACGGTGCTAAACCGCTGCCATCAAATTTACTTCTTATTCAGAGGTGCTTGCCGTGCAGTTTCCCATGACCAATGTCATATTCTCCTCACCTGCATGTGTCCAAGCACATTTCTTGTTTCCTCCCGTTGTAACACGTGCACACACACAACAACAAAAAATTGAATTATGGTCTTTCCCCCATTTTTGGTTGGGTGTGAAAAATTTTTGTATCTCGAAAATGTCCTATACTGTGAAAAAATTTAGCAGCCACACTCTAGTCTATGGGATGAAACATGGCTGTGAAATTTGACCTAGGATGATTCAAGTTTCGGATGGGTGGACTTTGCCATTACCGATCGACACCGACTCGACGGAAGCGATGATGATCTGTTCCGTATAAACCACAGAACATACAACCCGTACTTATTCCTTGGTGAAGATTGTTCCGTGAAGCTGTTGAAATGGTGAAACCTTTCGAGGATCAGTTTAAATATTTTTCGACTATTATCGTTTTCTATCTACAGAGTCGTCAAAGATTGCAGGGCAAGAAGGTCAAGAAACGAGGCCAACGTGCCACTTCTAACATCTTTGCCATGTTTGACCAAGCTCAGATTCAGGAGTTCAAAGAGGTACGTTGGTGTTCTAGTAGAAGTATGGGTAGTTCATATAGTATATTGGGTTGAGCCTTCAAAATCTCGTTTTCTTTTGATGTAGGCATTCAACATAATCGACCATGATAAGGACGGATTCATTGATGCAGAAGATCTGAAACAAATGTTCTCGGAGCTCGGTGCGTCAATACATTGTGTGTGTGTGTGTGTGTGTGTGTGTGTGTGATCTCATGTCCGCATGTCAAAAGACTACTGACTAATGCAGGTCATCTGCTCTTTAGCTATAGAACCAAAGGATGCAGTTATTGACTCAATGCTCTCTGAAGCTCCTGGTGCACTCAATTTCACCATGTTCCTTACTCTATTTGGTGAAAAGCTCAATGGAACTGATCCAGAAGAAGTTATCAAAAATGCTTTTGCTTGTTTCGATGAAGAGGGAACTGGGAGGATCCACGAAGACAGGTTGGTGTGATGTCATTCCTTTTGGTCATAGCATCTGTAGTAGGCATTATCTCTACTTATGTGGAATTCCGATTCAATAGAGATCATGTTTGGATCACCATTAGCGATACCTTATTCATCACACACACATTATACCATCTTGAAGGATTGGATAGTACCATACCATGTTCAATGGAGTATATCATATTATGCATGATGATGATAACTTATTGTTGAATTATTATGGTCACATTAGTGTCGCTTTGTACCCACACACTGGAGGTGGGTGAAGAGGTGTTTCTGTTGCAATGTGGAATTTCCCCCCTTTCTCAGGCTTCGTGAGCTGCTGACCACTGTGGGCGACCGTTTCACTGATGGAGAAGTAGATATGATGTTGAAGGATGCTCCAGTTGACAACAGTGGCAACTTTGACTACAATGTCTTCACTACTATGCTGAAACACGGCAAAAAGGACGACTGAGTCTACCAGTATAGCTGATTATAACCACAGTCTCAATTTGTATCATAGTGAACTTAGATGCATACTTGTTTCAGGGTGCTTGATTCACACACATCATCATTAGATTTCAGTGTGCAAATAATTGATTAATCTGGTGTGTATGAATCATATTTAATATTAATACTACAATAACTGTTAGAACACAACTATGGGCTTATATCATGCATACTGGATTCAGTGACGTGATGCTTCTAGTGTGAGTTGTTGAGTTATGCAAGACTATTCCATGTTATTTTACTATAATGATGACCTTATTGTCTGCAAGACTATTATCATCTGAGAAATTTGTGAAACTGCCCAACACTAATGTAGTCCAGGCTTGTGGACTGATCAAGATCGAGCCAGTCTACACCTCATCAGAGACAACCTCATCACCAATGAGACTGCATGCTGCTGCACACGAAATATTCCTATGAAATTTGAGTTCACTTACCCTTATCACTGATACACTCAGTACTTTTCAGTGTCTACATTAGTCACTGCAATACCTATGTATGTACTCACAGCACCAAAGCCTCAGAAATTGTAGTTTATGGTAATTTGAAAACATTGAATATCATTTTACAACACAAAATGGCTGTCATTAAGAGGACGCCTCCATGGCTTGTACTTCAGATTCTGTTATCTTCCCTTTTTCCTTTCCTTTAGTTTTGGCCTGTCCTTTCCGTTCCAGGATCTTCTTACGGTCTTTGTCCAGTTTCAGCTTGACTATTTCAACCTTAGAAGGGTGTATCCCAACCGAGACAGATGCCCCGTTAACCTTTTCTCTCTGGATACGTTCGATATGCACTACCCACTTCTTGCGATAAACCTAACAGCGAATACGAGTTGCAGCATTGATCCCACGTAATTTAAACACGAATAACAGGACATTAATTTCACACACACACACACACACACACACACACACACACACACACACACACACACAATGCAATAACGCATGTACCTGGATGACTTTACCAGCAGGCTGTCCCTTGAAGTGACCGCGGGTTACTACCACCTCGTCGTCCTTCCTGATCGGAATAGACCTTACGTTATACTTCTGTCTAAGGTCTTTACTTAACGGAGCGCTCATTATCTTCCTTCTGACCACAGAAGAGGCACCAAAGTGCCGTTTTCGACTCTTCCTCCTCGAGGAACTTACTCTGGAATTGAACTTCATTTTGTGGTACACGTGGTAGAGGGGCGGAGTCACTCCATCACGTGCAATACATCATGACGTCGGTACACTACTATGGTAACTCGCAGTTAGAAATCCTCGCGCGAGACACTCCCACTAAACTCGAACCCCCACCCTATATATCGGATAGGCAGGGGATTGGGAAGAAGCCGTACAGTATATCCTTGATTGCCTCGATTTGAAGATGTCTTTTCTATGGAAGATATTCTCAAGGGAGAATGGAAACAAGGCGTATAATCCAGCTATCAAATTTGACCTGGACCCTTTCAATACCTGGGAGACTGTATCAGAACTAGGAGATGGCGCGTTTGGCAAAGTCTACAAGGTATCCTTGGCCGTTTTATATCATAGATAATAGAGGTTAACTAATTGATGCATCTTTATCACAGGCTCAGAACAGATATACCAAAGAGCTATCCGCCATGAAGAGCGTGGAAATTAAGGGCGGAGAAGAGCTTAGCGATTTCACCGTCGAAATAGACATATTGACAGAATGTCAACATCCGAACATTGTGAGAATACTGGAGGCCTTTTACACGAACAACACGCTATACGTGAGTTTCGCCCAGACTTCATGCTTACTGCTTCACTGCGGCTCGCGTACGGAGGGCGTCGCTATAGCAGTGGTATTCCCACTCTGAGCACAGACATACTAGTATTACGCCTGCTCAGAAGTGGTACTTCAACTGCTGTATTGGCTGATTGCTTCCTCTATTTGAGTCCCTACCCTTATCACTATGTCCTGTCGTTCTGCAGATGTTTATTGAGTTTTGTTCTGGAGGTGCAATGGACGATATCCTCCTCAGTAAGTGTATGGGTGTTCACCCCTCTGTCCTCCCCACACATATTGCAGTACTCAATGTTAGCATCTGGAACATCCATATTTGGACTATGCACGTTTGACGATAGTGTTGCTCCCTCTGTAGATTTACAGCGTGGCTTGACGGAACAGCAGATCCAATGCACTATCAAGCAGCTGTTTGCAGTGAGTATGTCCACCTGCAATCACCGGTGCTGGGGGATGTTCGATTTCCTCCTGTTTCTTTAGGCTCTTCACTTTTTGCACTCTCATCGTTGCATCCATCGAGACTTAAAGGCTGGCAACATCCTCTTGTGCCAAGATGGCTCCATCAGACTGGGTTAGCAGAGAGCTCTTTTGTGGTGTTGCAGTGTTGGTAGTTGAGATGTGTTTGTGCTATCACTTGTACTATTTGGTGAGAAGCCTTGCTAGTGCATGCTACTGGTAGTACATTATGCCTAATAAGGATTATCTAGTAATTTGTTGCTGTCTGTTCCATCAGCTGACTTTGGTGTTTCTGCCAAAAATAAGAAAACTCTCAACAAGCGAGGAACGTTCATTGGCACTCCATACTGGTGAGTTGTCTTACCATTGCACACCTGTGTGTACACACAACATCCTCTGTTGTGAATCAGAGGAAGACCTACCACTGACACACCCGCTGTGTAACTTTGTTACAGGATGGCTCCAGAGGTAATAGCATGTGAGATAAGCAGAGACAACCCCTATGAATACAAGGTGGGTGTTCCTCTCATGTGGTAAGAGGTGTTGATGATGATGTGGTCCACTCCCACTGGTATGACATCACACCCCATTCCCACCCACCTGTAGTGTGATGTGTGGAGTGCTGGTATCACCTGTATTGAGTTGGCAGAGATGCACCCTCCTCATCACGAGATGAACCCAATGAGAGTTCTGGTCCGCATCCCTCGTAGTGCCGCGCCCACTCTACAGGACAGGGCAAAGTGGTCCTCTCATTTCCACGATTTCCTTTCAAAGGCTCTGATAAAGCCACCTGCCCAGAGACCCTCCTCTAAGGAGCTCATGGATGTGAGTGTTGCCTTATTTGGTAATTTTGTTGTTGCTAATAATAGCCACAACACACCCTCAACATTTGTTTGTGACTTCACCCTCTAACAGCACTCTTTCCTGAACGTTATTGACACCAAGAGACCCCTAATAGCCCTGTTCAAGGAAGTGAGGGCCTCAGTCACTGAGACAGTGGAGCCAATGCTGGATGTGGACAAGGAGGAGACTACGTCTTCAGTGAGTTGTGTGTGTATGTGTGCGCTTGTGTGCATGCTTGTACATGTACATACTGTGCAGTACATATTATGCTACAGTATGTGATGAACGCAGAGCATTATGGGCTGAACCTGGACATGGTAGATGTATGGCAATGTGCAGGAATGATGAAGCTCAAGAATAGTTGTAACAAGTCTGTAACTATTGCTGATCTAAAACTCAAAAACCCCAGTATGCTGGCCTGAAGCCAAATACTTTGCAAATGTTAGTGTACAAGTCCCAGCCTACCACAAGTTAACACCAACACAGTCAACGACTGTTGTATAAACCAATCCACCCTTGTTTATTTCTTGACAATATATAGTTCCATTACGACCACTTACATTTGATCATCTCTTCCTTTGATGAACTGGTGGTGATATCGTTACCCTCAATCAGCTGGCATACTGCATATTGGTACAGTGAATATTTGTTAATCTGCCACAATTGGTTCGGGCAAAATTTTGGCGGATTAATGTTATGGCGGATTGATGTTATGGCGGATTAATGTTATGGCGTATTGATGTTATGGCGGTTTATACTGATCTTCTTCAGGATGTCTCCTACCATTTGTCACACAATTTGTACATTCCACTTCTGCGAGAAATGATCTGTGAGTATTTCTTACGTTGTCATCGGATTCCTCTTTCTGTAATCGGAAATCTACTTCTTCTGCTTCATTGTCAAGTCAATTTTAGAACGCTTTGCTGCTATTTCACTCTACACTATGACAACTTCTTAAAACTTGGCAGATTATCTGTAACTGAAGCCCATACAAAAGTGCAAATCAGTACACCAAAGAATGGTGGTGGGTGGAAGTGTGAGATGGCGGATTACTTGTATAGCGTAGCCACACAAGCGAATTTGTTTCATAAGAATATGGCAGATAAAATGGTTTGGCGGATTAATCAGAGGTGGATTAACGAATATTCACTGTACCAGTGAACAGCCAAGCAGTCATTTGCATATTTTGTGTTCATTAGACTGGGAGCCATTTAATTTCAGTGCTTGCTAACAATTGAGGACCATACAACACATATACGTATGTAAAGTAATGTACAAGACCACACTGTTGAACTCTTGTGTGTGGGGCTCACTCGGGCTCGCACCAATTAAAGTGATTGTTTGATTGTCCGATTGATTCTGTGTATGTTGTGTGTATCGTGTGGTTGCAGGCCAGTAGCACAGAGGGGGTGGGTCCTGAAGCCATCACCTTGGTTGATCCAGGGTGGGGTGAGGATCTTGAGCCGCCATCAAGTGCTCCTTCAAAGGCATCATCAACAAAGAATCGCTTAAATTCCTCAAGTACTTCCGAAGGACGTAAAGTACGTGCTTCTCTCAACACATACACCTATCAATGGAGTACTGCTGTAGTGAGTGTACCATTGTTGTATGCCTGATAGTATCAAACAATATCAAGAGTGCGGACATTTGAGGTGGATGGACAAGTCATAACATCCACTATCAGGAGGGTGGTGGACCCACAGGGGAATGAGATTGATGACAACCGGAAGTTCCAACTACAGAGGTTTGCACTGTGTTCTGTGGCCTTCAGTGAATGCTGTGTTAGGGGGTATGTCCAATAAACACAGGAAGGAGGACCTTCGGGAGATCCGGCTCAAGCAGAGGGAGGAGCAGAAGGAGGGGCAGGCGTTTGCCATGAAAATGACTGAGGCCAACCAAGCAGTGGAGAGGAAGTATGACGCCAGCAAGGCAGTAAGATGGCTGAGGATTTTGTCTAAGTTGACATTTTTTCCAAGCAGCCGTTCTTATCTACTGCCTAGGAGTTGAAGAGGTCTTATGAGAGTACTTTGGAACAAATGAACAAGAAACACAAAAAAGAAATTGAAAAACTGGACTTAACACTAGCGAACGAGAGGAAAAATGAGTTGAAGAAGATAAAACAGACTCAGGTTTGTTTGTGCTCACTGTGTGTGTACTGCTGCTGTTACCACTTGGCCCCTGCGTGGAATGATATCCTTGGTCGGTACTTTCAGATGAAGGACTTGAAAAACTTTCAAAGTGAACTAAAATTGGAAGAGAAACAATTGGAGAAATCTATAAAGGAAGAAGTACAGTCAGTTCCTAAAGAGGAGAGAAGAGGTGTTTTGCGTCGTAAACTGTCTGACTATCAGGGTTCCAAAGTGGAAAAAGTAGGTGTTTTATTGAATTTGTCATTGTCATTGGTTACCTGATCCCTCTCACTCTAGGAATCAAGCTACAAAAACCGTTTAGGTGAAGACCTAGCTCAACTGGAGAGTGCTCTCGCTCAGAAGCACAAAGACGAGAAAAGAAGCATTGAGTTAAAGTGTATGCTGGCAAGACACGACCTGATAAGACGTTAGTAGACTTCTGTTGGTCACCATCTCCTCTCATCTGTGTTCTGTGCCACTCACAGTACAGTTCCAGTGAAATTTTACTTCTGACACGCATAATACCCATAAAACTTGTTGTTTAGAACATCAAAATAATATTTGGGAACTGGAGCGAGCCAAATTGACGGAAAAGTACCAATGGGGAAAGAAACATCTCAAAGACGCCTTCATCCTGCATCGCCATCAAATGGACCAACGTCATAAGATGGTAGATTTTTAGATGTTGTTATTTTTAGATAATTTGATAGTGTTACTTGCTCTGTTCATTAGGAGTCTGTCCAGCAGGAGAGACTATTCCAACTGAAGTCTGATGACATGAAGCAGCGTCACTTGCTGGAGCGCAGACGCTACCCCAAGCAACTCAAAGCTGAACACAAGGCCCAACTGGCTGAAGTGAAGAAGAAGAGGGGAGATGTACGGCAGGTTCGTTAGTGTGTGTGTGTGTGTGTGTGTGTTTGTGTGTGTGAGTGCGCATGCACGAGAGAGAGAGAGAGAGAGAGAGAGAGAGAGAGATTGGTCTTGTCATTACCCAGGTCGACAGTGAACTGGACAAATTGTACAAAGACAAAGTTCAAGAAATGTTGGATCGTCAGAAACAAGATGAAATGGTCCTTGAACACGAAACCAGAGAATCATTGAAAGAGTTGATAGCTATCCAGGTGGGTAAGCAGATGGTTGTCTGAGTGGATGGTGGATTGCTGTATACATATGCATAGATACATATCCATTCATATGCATGGATATACTGAACATAATATAGTGTTTGCTCACTGAATAGAAAGAGAAAAAGGAACGCTTAGATCAAATGGAGGCTGAAAAGATGAAAGAAAAAGATGCCCAGCATGCTCAGGAAATGAAAGAGTGGAAGTCATCCCTCTCTGCCAAGAAAACTGTGAGTGGTTGACATCACTGTCCCATCTAGGAGCATCTGTTACTTGAATATTGGTTTCTATAGCAACTTGAGTCCAAGTTGAGTCAAGAATTGGAAAATTTGCGCCTGAGCTATGCTATGGAGTACAGTCGATCTGATGGGGTAGCTGTTGCTACCAACAAAGGATTTCTCAAATCCATGTCTACAACTTACTTCCCAGAAATGACAGAAGAAGAGAAACGTACAAGATCCTTCACAAACATAGTATAACCAATTGCAAATTGGTCCACACTGCGTTGTTCTACTGTGTTTTCATTCCTATATTATATGCACGAGTTATTATTTTGTCATGATTAACTGATAACGATACGTTTGGGCATTTCAGCTGACATTTTTATGCCCGCCATGAATATAGTTATAAATGGAGGTCCGTATTATTTGAATTGTGCCAGTTACGTGTGCCTGAGCGTGTTCAAACACCAATGATATAAAGTACATTTGGTTCTTTATGGGCAGCAGAGGACTGGAACCTCTCTTTGAGTCGAAGAGGAGAACGGTAGGCTTTGGAGCACGTTATGTGTTTGCGTTGTCTAGTGTGATTTAGAAATATCAGTGTATCAAAGGATCAGTCAGTGTTTTGTTTTACTGTTCAGGCGAAATCGTCAAAAAGACCCAAGAGATTAACTTCTAAGAGAAAATTTGAAAAGGAAAGTTTATCTTTTATCCAAAGTGACGACATTGGACCTATTTGTAAGAGAAACAAGATTGTTCAAGCCCAGACCATGTCAACATCGAGTTCATCCAACAACGCGATACAGACCAAGTCATACCGCGTTATAGATTTGACAGGCGACCCTATAGTGGATCTAACGGACTCCCCGGATTACGAGAATGAGGACCTGGTCTGCTTGGACAACAGCCTTAGCGGTAATAGTGCGAATCTGAAGAAGAGTTCGGACGATATAAAAATCACGCGGACCGAACCGCCCAGTCACAAAGGGTGTGTGCCCATTGGACCACAGATGAGGCGAACCTCATCTGTGTGTTGACATTTCTCTGTGCTGTCGCTAACAACGTTCTGTTCTGTTCTGTAGACCAAGTTCCCTGTTAGTTTGCCCAGTGTGTTTGGAGAAGGCCGCAGAGGTTTGTTTTGTGAGCTGTTCTGTGATGCCTAGGTGACTGTGATGCTCTTGCTTCCCTCACAGTTCCAAAGAAGTGGTCGTGATATAGTGTCGACTAAATGTGGCCATCTATTTTGTGATTTATGTATAAGGCAAGCCATCCAGGACAACCAGAAGTGCCCGACCTGCCGAACAAAACTTAAAATGAAAGAATTTCACAAAATATTTCTGTGATTTGTTGTTGTACTACCTTTCTGTCCATGTACAATGTGCCATGGCACCAATAACAGTTTGCTTATGTACTTTACATGACATTTTTCTGATAACTATAATTTTTCTTATTACAACTGTTACATATGCTATCATACTATCATCAACACGTGCAACTACAATATTAACACTATAACAAGCCATACATAAGAATCACTACAGGAATATAGTGACCTTCATGTCACTTATAATACAGACACTTGAACACTCCACTAGTGCACACAGTTGTATTGATGGCTGGTCAAGCCTGTAGGAGTGACTTCCCTGTCATTTCCTCGGGTACGTCCAGTCCCATCAGGTCCAGGATGGTGGGAGCAATGTCGGACAACCCGGGCTCAGGTGATGCTGTGAACGTCTTGGTGCAGGACCCAGCCATGTAGAACGGAACTGAATGGGCAATGTGCAGAGATCAGTGGGTCAAGCCATGATGGCTGTAAGTGGGAGAGGTTGTCATGACTACCTTTATTAGTTGTGTGCTTTGTAACTGGTTTTCCCTTTTGGTCAATCATTGTCTCTGCATTTCCGTGGTCAGCGGTAACCAGCAGTACATAACCACAATCCTCACAGGCTTTCTCTATTATCCCAATGGCCTTGTCTGGAGGCAGGAATCACACAAGTTAGACAAACAAACAACTCCAACCAAACATACATGAGTACATAGAAGTGTGTAACACTGCATACACTTAAGGAATGCCTCCTGAGACACGTAATATAAGAAACGTGCACATACAAATCACCATTATAATTAGAGGATATAGTGGTAGCCTGCATAGGTGTGCCACATTGATGATAAAGTATTAATTGACCACCATCAGACTCAATTAGCCTGAGATAATCAATTACCCCTCCATCTGCTGATGTGCACACACTAGGCTATAACTGTAACATAGCAAACAACTGCATGTATTGGTATGAAATAGTTAATTGTGTACACATACACACACTAATACATACACTAATACACGCACACACACACACACACACACACACACACAGGCACACACAGGCACATGCACACACACACACACACACACACACACACACACAGAGAGAGAGAGGCACACATGCTTGTAGAGACGAACAGACACTACTGCTCACCTGTAGCTCCACAGGCAATCACAGCAGCATCGTACACACCAGTATGTCCCACCATGTCAGGAGGAGCCAGGTTACACATAACAAAAGGATATGTTCCTTTGTTCATTGCATTGGACATCTTTGCAATAGAGAGTGTATTGTCATTAGGCAAGATTTCAGAAGTGGAGCCTTCAACTCACTGCAAGGGCCACTCCTTCACAACTCATTTCCGGTTTCAGATCATAAGTGGCTACCTTTGGAGAAGGTACCATTTCTCTATCCTCACCCTCGAACGCAGCCTCACGTCCACCGTTAAAGAAGAAAGTGACATGTGCATACTTCTCTGTTTCTGTGGAGGTATTAGTTGCATTGCAAAGAGGTTCATTGTCAAGGGACACACCAACCACTCACCTGCACAGTGAAACTGAGTAAGTTTCTTCTTTGAGAGCCATTCTGCTAGAGTGTTTGGGGGAACCTCAGGTGCAAACACAACTTCAAAAGGGAATTCCTTTTTATATTCAGTCATAGTTATGATATTCTGTGTAAAGAGTAGGTAGATGTGTGTGTGTGTGTGTGTGTGTGTGTGTGTGTGTGCGCACGTGTGTGTGTGCGTGTGCGTGTGCGTGTGTGTGTGCGCACGTGTGCGTGTGTGTGTGTGTGTGTGTGTGTGTGTGTGTGTGTGCGCACGTGTGCGTGTGCGTGTGTGTGTGCGTGTGGTAACACAACTCACGATATCTGATGGGATCTTGTCAGTCTCAAAATGTCTTTGAATACCAAAAGCTTCTACTATTTGCCTCATCCTATCAGCTCGGAAGTCAATGAACATCAGGGTGTCACCATCTACACAAGAGAGATGTGGGTGGTACTCCATGTTAGGAAGGCAGTTAACATGAACCCAGTCCACACCTCTAATGAGACCGTCCTTGTTCACAATGATTGGTTTCATGAACTCGTCGGTCTGCCTACTACTGCCTTCCATCTCGTAACGTTTCTGCATCAAATCGACCAGCTCAGCTGATGAGCTCTCTTCTCCAATACCTTGCACCAGACCTTCATAAGCAATTTTGGTTCGCTCATACCTCTTGTCCCTATCCATCGCATAGTAACGGCCAGTCAGAGTGGAAAGAGAGCCGTAACTTGTATCCGAGAGGAACTTCTGTAGTTGCTGCACATACTGCACTGATTGGGGAAAGGTATGAATACTGTTAGAATCCACCACTCCATCTCATGCAGTAGTACCGACCTCCGCTGGTAGGAGATGTATCTCTTCCATCTGAGAAGAAATGGACAAAGGTGTTTGGAACTTGGGCCCTCTTTGCCTCCTCCAGGAGAGCAAACAAGTGGTCAATGTGACTATGGACCCCTCCATCACTGACCTACATAACAAGAACATGTCCGCCTGTCGTCACATAGCAACTGGTGCATATTACAGAGGAACCAGCTTGCACTGCATATATAGCAACCAGCTCATGACTACATAGTAACCGGCTCATGACTACATAGTAACCAGCTCATGACTACACACTATGAAAATGGAAAGATCCAAGCTAAAGTATTCTCTGCAACCCACCAATCCAAGGAAGTGGAAACGTCCATTGCCCTTCTTGGCTCTCTCAAATGCATTCACAAGGGTTTGTCTGGTATTGAGCGTCTTCTTCTCTACAGCAAAATTTATGGCTACAATATCCTAATAAAAATGGAAGGAGCACAAAACAATGAACCACAACTAGTAAGAATTCCAATTAGTTAACAACAGTTGCTTAGCAGTGTTCAGTACTTGACCCTTGGCCGAGTGCACTGACCTGGAAGGTTACCCGGCCCGTCCCAATAGTGTAATGACCGACTTCACTGTTACCCATCAAACCAGCTGGCAGCCCCACAGCTAGACCCGAAGCCTCTAGTTCCAAGGCACCGCCTCTCTCTCCTTTGGATAACCTATCCATAACAGGCGTGCTCGCGTGGAGAATTGCATTTCCTTCGACGACAACGAATATTTCTTATAACCGATACGTTTGAACTATCTGTCTAGATCACAGACTAAGTACCTTTTTCCTCACTGGTTAGCCCCCATCCGTCGATGACAACCAGACAGACCTTGGCAGCCATTTCCTCCTACGCCAGACTACCAAGAACAAGATCGTACGCTGAAAAACGCATATGGACACGGTTAATTAATACAAATTCATAATTTGGATGTTATCTTAATACAGTTATTGTTGTCGATCAATAGAAAGTGAAGTAATGAGTTTGTCACTGTTTTGCTATTCCAGGCTGATTCAGCTCCTGGATTTCATTTTCCTTGTACAATTGTTGCAATCTTCCTTCATTTTATTCAAGGCGTCAACAACATGGGGATTGAACATTGTCACCAGATCTACATTCATTAGATGACTACGCACTACAGTGTGGTGAGGAAGATACTATACTTGAACACATGATTTAAAACATAGAATGAAAGCTTACTACTTACTGCTCAGTTCATTGACTTTCTCCTTAATTTCCGTGAGTTCTCTGTTTATTTCTTCTAAATCTTTCAGGGCATCCATATGCCAGTTATTTTTTCCTGAGAGCAACGCAGTCTGTGGCTCACTCGTTTTGAGACTTTGCTGCTGGAGCGAAGACATTGTTGAGTTTTGAACCTGGCGCCACCATTCCGCCAATATGACTATCACGTGACAGGACAGGACTGCTCCGGATTCTTCGGGATAAATAAATGAAAGAGGCGTGTCCACTCTATGAGGTAAACCCTTTTTAGAACATTTTCTAGCGTTTATCGGTTGTCAGAGGTAGAGTCACCGCGGAGTTTTAAACCCAAACCATTTATCGAATGGTCGACATTCACTGCTGTCTTCATCCGAATGAAGAATGACCAGTGGTTACACAGTGGATTCCTTACCAAGGGAGTATTTTCGTTCCATGTACCAGTTATGGGAGAACGAAGAACTATGTGACGTTGAACTTGTAGTCGGTAGTCAAGTATTCCGAGCTCATCGTATTGTTTTAGCTGCTTGTAGTATGTATTTCAGAGCAATGTTTTGTCGCCAAATGGCTGAAAGTGGTCAAAGAAGAATAACTATCGAAGGAGTGGACCCAGATGCTATGAACTTACTCATCAAGTTTGCCTATGCCTGTCCTCTAGAAATTAACGAAGATAACGCGGAGACGTTACTTTCTGCTGCCAATTTTCTTCAAATGATGCACGCAAGAGATGTGTGCTGCAAGTTCTTCGAGTCCAACCTGGATTCTTCAAATTGCCTTGAAGTAGCTGACTTTGCAGAATTTCATTCCTGCCATGACCTCCTACAGTCTGCCCTGTTGTACGCAGAAGAGAATTTCACTAGTGTCATAAAGAGCGAACGTTTCGTACAAATATCACGACAGCGAATGAAGCACTTCTTGGACAGCAATCGTCTGGTGCTGGAGAGTGGAGAGGAAACTGTGTTCTCTGCCCTTGTGCTGTGGACCAAGCACAATATATCTGAAAGGAAGCAGTATTTTCCGGAGTTGCTCGAGCACGTAAAACTCCCCCTTCTCAGTGAGATGTTCTTTGCCATCGATGTTGCTGCCAATCCCTTTGTGAACTCCAATGAGACGTGCATGAAGCTGGTGCGAGAAGCAGCAGACCCCTTGTACAATAAGCAGCATGTTGAAGGCATGGTGCACCTTTACCAGACTCCTATACAGATCCCCAAAAAGTGGTGGCCGAGAGAAATGCTTGCGAAAGGAGAACTGATCCACATATTTGGTGGTGTGTCTGAGCATGAAACACTGGGCAATGTTGAGTGCTACAACCCCAAGGAGGACGCCTGGGTGGTGGACATGATCAAGCCAATGAGCTTCCGGAGGAGTGGTGTTGGCGTAGCAGTTCTGCACGGCCTCTTGTTCGCCATTGGAGGCTACCTGGATGGGAAGCGGAGCACCAATGCTGTGGAGTGCTACAATCCACGCCTCAATAGGTGGTTTGCTGTCACCCCAATGCTCACTAAGAGGATGAATCTAGGTGTTGGGACTATTACAGATCTCCGTGACAACCAGACTGGAGCTACCCACAGCTACATATACAGCATTGGAGGGTACTCAGGGGAAGCCATTTTGGGCAGTGCTGAGCGTTACGACATCCGCACCAACATTTGGGAGGAGATATCTCCGATGAAGACCCCGAGGAGGAACGTTGGTGTGGCCGTCATCGACAACCTGCTCTATGCAGTTGGTGGAAGCAACCGGGATGATGGGACCAGATCCAATCTCAATTCAATGGAACGGTACCATCCAGATCGGGACGAGTGGGAGGACATGGCCCCCATGCACCGGTGTCGTGGGGCTGCCAGTGTGACCGCGCTAGGTGGATGCCTGTATGCCGTTGGTGGCTATGACTCTGGACAGTGGCTGTGTGAGGTGGAGAGGTTTGATCCTTCCTCTGGGCAGTGGACTGTGGTTGCACCAATGCACTACTGTCGAACAGGAGTAGCTGTCACTGCTCTCAACGGAGAAGTGTATTCCATTGGGGGCTACAACGGTACCAAGACTGTGGACGTAGTGGAGAAGTACAACCCGGAAGAGGGTACCTGGAAGCAGGTCTCGTCCCTCAGACACGGACGCAGTGTGCCAGGGATTGCAGTGTCCTATGTGTGGCCGGTGGAATACCGCACCACTCTACCTTTTATCGACCAGGAGTACACCGTCTGTCACCAAACTCAACTTTGAGCTTATTTTATCCATTATTTGTTCAATTGTTCTTTTCATTTCTCTAATATCAGCACTGTGCATGCCGATTGTGTTGATCTAACGTTAATATCAATACCCCCATTAATTTTATCAATACTGTATTATTGATATGTACGTATGTATAATATTGTATTATCCCATCCCATTGTATGGAACCATTCATTTCAAATGTTGTATACCTGAACTAGGAGTCGGTGATAAACATTATACACATAATGTGATAAATATTGCATTATAAATAATCATTGATGAAATTAATAGTCTATACAGTCACTGCTAGCTTGAGGTGTCGAGGTGGATCTGTAGAGCTCGCCACAAGGCAACAATGTTCCCTGACCCAAATCCCAAGGCACCTTCTCTCTGAATGTACTCAAAGAAGAATGTCCTTGTGTCAAACAGTGGCTCAGTGAAGACCTGAAGGAGGTACCTGGGGAGAGTAGAACAGTGGAGTAATCATGAATGATGGAGAGGGAGAGTGTGACGGTGATGGGAAAGAGGAGGAGCATAACTTTACCTTTCTTGGCTCTTTGATCCGTCCTCATCTTTTGACTTGTAAAGTTCAGTGGGTTCTGTGTCCAACAGGATACCGAGTTGCTTGAGGTGGTCTGAACAGAGTCCGATGTGCTCTATTTCAGACAGCCGGCCGATCTAAGCGGATGGAGACAACCGTTTGTACCAACATTCACAGCAACACGACAGGTAAGCAATCCTTCTTACTTCACTGTAATACTCCGGAGGTGGGTGGATGAACCGTACCCCTCTCTCCTTCAGCGTACTCACTGTGTGGAGAATGTTGCGACTGTGGAATGCAACGTGCTGGACACCGGGTCCACCATTCTCCTCCAGAAACACACCAACCTGATTGGGCCCTGCATAGCAACACCACAAGGACTGTGAAGGGCAGCGCTAGCAGCCACTGCTGGAGCCCACAGTGACAGATAACATGCCTGATTGCTCACACATGTGATAATCACATGACCATTACATCATGCCATCAGTAATAAATGCAAGTTTTGATGTGAGGACACACCCACCCGACCCTGGGAGTGGGTGAGCACACAAGGACACACCCACCTGACCCTGGGAGTGGCTCTGCAAACACAATCTTGATGTCTCGGTTGGAACTACTCTCGGAGTAGACTCCGCTCTCAGCGCACTTGAAGTACTCCATGGCCATCAGCTTCATGCCATTGGCATTGCAGTTGATCCTGAACCCATCCTCGTCCTCTTTAGGGTTGACACGAAAACGTTTGAATCCCAAAACTCTCTCATACCACGCGATGAGGTGCTTGGATTGGTGTTCACTACAAGCAAACGTCACATGGTCAACCTCTGTGACATCCCTGTTCAGCTTCTCATACCAAGTCTCCCTTTCCATGTATGGTAAACCACACTTGTGTTGGTTGTCATGACTACTGCAGTGGTGTAGCGCATACGATAAACAGTTGGTGAAGGTGTGTTGTACGGTCTTGAATGGAGAGGTCAAGCTGAACACACAGCACTGCCCACAGGGGCACCCAAAATGAGTCAATTCACTGCAGACATCTTCACCCTGCTTAATCGCTTCGGAATACAGCTCTTCCACGTTCACAGTCTCAAGAATAATATTAGATATACTGTCGTGAACAGCTGTTCGGCTGTCAGTCTTTCTGGACAACACCACTGACAAGGTTGGTGAGTAGAGGACCTTATTGTCCTCAGAGTCCACAGCCAACACGAACCCATAGTTTTTCGAGAATATATCCACTAATTCACATGTTCTGTCGGGTACACATGATATCTCTATGGAGCAGAGCCTCATAATAGCGAGAACCGTTTGGACAGCAACTGACCATCATCCAGTGAAGGATTGCATCATACCAGACGTGGCTGTAGCGGCTTGTGAGCATCACGTGATGAAAATGGAGGCCGAGGTAATAAAGAAATTAATTTCCAAGGACAAGGAGCTGTTTGGCTCACCAAAGAAGATTTTTTCTTATGGAACTGCGGGATTTAGAGACAAGTTTGGTTATTCGTTTGTTTTTGTGTATTAAGTTACTTTCATTGTATTCCGTGTTACTTCTGTAGAGGCGATCTGCTGGAACAGGTGGTTTTTAGGATGGGGATCCTCGCACACCTGAGGTCTATCGCCACCAAAAGTATGTCATAATGCAATACATGGTGCTAACGAAATATCGAACGTGTGTGTGTGTGTGTGTGTGTGTGTGTGTGTGTGCGTGCGTGCATGCGTGCGTGTGTGTGTGATATGCATTATGCAAGCATGACCATTGTCTCTACCCTTGCTAGGTGCAATTGGGGTAATGATAACAGCTTCTCACAATCCCGAGGAGGATAATGGTCTGAAGCTGATAGATCCATCAGGAGAGATGTTGGCTACGGATTGGGAGCCTCTGGCCACTCTCATTGTCAATGCTGCCAGTGATGACCTTCCGGGAGTGATTGGGTCCATTCAGGACAAGACCAGAGGAGACTGCTACAGTGTTCCTCAAGCAAAACGAATATGCAGTGATGAACCCCATGTGTGTTTTGCCAGGGACACTAGGTACAGAAACCTGCAAGTCGTGACTTTGTCTGGGTGATGTTGGCCATGCCTTGACCTCTTTGCAGGCCCTCAAGCCCCAAACTAGCAGAGCGGTTGGTACTCTCACTCTCCATCCTCAACACCAGCTACACAGACTATGGTATGTCAAATATCTTGTAGTGGTGTATTGCGGTACTGTGGTGCTGCAGTGCTGCAGTACTGTGGTGCTGCGGTACCGCTGTACTGCAGTGCTGTGTACAGTGATGTCATGTTTTCCGAATGCTGCCTTGTTCCCAAGGACTGCTGACCACCCCACAACTGCACTACTTTGTTCGCTTGATCAACACGAGAGAGGGATGTAGTCGCCCAGGTGAAGAGATTTACTACAAAGACCTGTCTGAAGCATTTGGTAAACTGGTTGAGCTCTCATCAGTGGTGGACTTCACTCCTCACCCATTGATCATTGATGGTGCTAATGGTGTGGGGGCTCTTCAGATGACCAAGACGTTGGCAGCTATGAAGGGACTTCCCCTTCAAGCAACTGTCACTTTTGATGGATCTCAAGGAAAACTAAACTTTGAGGTATATGTAATCATTTCAGTCATGAAATGTCATGTGACTGTCATGTGCCTCCTCTCACTTTGACTGTAGTGTGGTGCTGACCATGTTAAAACCAAGCAAAAACCCCCTACAGGTTGTTTCTAGTTACCATGGTAACATTGATTTATTCACTCCATGTCACTGAGCAATCACCTTTCCGCTTCACTAGGACTGGACATGGTTAGTGACCAGCGATATGCTTCGTTTGATGGAGACGGGGATCGGCTTGTTTATTACTTCCTCAGCAATGGTAGGTGCCGCAGTTATCACTATTTTCCCTTGTGACGTAGCCACAGCACAATAGAGTGGTCAGCAGACTGACTGCTAAGGAACATACCATGCTAATACTGTTTCCATCAATCAATCACTGCTCCCCCATCACTGCTCCTCCATCACTGCTCTCCCATCACTGCTCCCCCATCACTGCTCCTCCATCACTGCTCCCCCATCACTGCTCCCCCATCACTGCTCCCCCATCACTGCTCCCCCATCACTGCTCCCTACCACTTCTTGTACAATAGACCAGTTCGTTCTCCTGGACGGTGACAGGATAGCTGTTCTGGTGAGTGCTTCCCATCTCAGTGGGTCATCCCACCAACTGCCCGAGATGATTGACTCACTCGTCACTAGATCACTACTTTCATTAAAGAGAAGTTGAAGTTGTCTGGTGTGCCCCTTAGCCTTGGGTGCATACAAACTGCTTATGCCAATGGGAGCTCAACCATCTTTATGAAGGATGCCATGGTGTGTACTGTATGTACTGTGTGTACTGTGTGTACTGTGTGTATTGTGTGTATTGTGTGTACTGTATGTACTGTGTGTACTGTGTGTACTGTGTGTACTGTGTGTATTGTGTGTATTGTGTGTACTGTGTGTACTATATGTACTGTATGTACTGTATGTACTGTATGTACTGTGTGTACTGTGTGTATTGTGTGTACTGTGTGTACTATATGTACTGTATGTACTGTGTGTACTGTATGTACCGTGTGTACTGTATGTACTATATGTACTGTATGTACTGTGTGTACTGTATGTACTATGTGTACTGTATGTACTGTATGTACTGTATGTACTGTATGCACTGTATGTACTATGTGTACTGTGTGTACTGTGTTACTAATCATCTTGTATGTTCAACTGTGTCTACTGTACACAGGGTGTTGATGTGTGCTGTGTCCCCACTGGTGTCAAGCACCTACATGCCAAGGCTCTGGAATTTGACGTTGGTGTGTATTTTGAGGCCAACGGACATGGAACAGTTAGTGGGGAGGTCAGTGAGCTGTTGCTGTGTTGTTAACCAGTTTATTGTACTGTAGGTGCTCTTTAGTGCCCAAGCCATTCGCACTCTTGAAGGGAAAGTCAATGATCCATCGTATGTTATATGTTCTTGTTTCTTGTTTGTGTGGTGTATATTTTTGTTGTTGTTGTTGTTTTAGGGCTTCTGATGAGAGCCGTTTGGCGGCTAGCCAGCTGTATTGGCTAGCCCATCTCATCAACCAGGTGTGTTCCTTACAGTGGACATGTCAGTCTTCTGTTTACCCTTGCCTTCACCTGTTGACCAGGCCATTGGAGATGCTATTTCAGACCTCCTTGTAGTGGAAGCCATTTTATTCTCAAAGAATGTAAGTGTAAGAACACCTGGTGTGCTGTATTCAGTGACATGTGTCACCCCCTGACCTTTCTCCAGTGGACCTGCTACGACTGGAGCAAGCTGTACAGAGACCTGCCCAACAGGCTGATGAAGACCACTGTGCCTGACAGGACTCTGTTCAGGACAACCAATGCTGAGCGGCAGTGTGTGAGCCCAGGTGGTCTCCAGGAGGAAATAGACAAGGCAGTCTCAGAGTTTGCGAATGGACGCAGCTTTGTGAGGTAGCGAGTGTGTGTGTGTGTGTGTGTGTGTGTGTGTGTGTGTGTGTGTGTGTGCATGTGTGTGTGTTGTAATTGTTATGCTCTATTGGAGCATATCTGTCCTGGCTCTCATTTTCTGGTTTCCTGCCTTTGCATGTGAGAATCCATATAAGCAGTCTTATCTCAGCCTCCCTTTGTGTTCTTATCATTTGTTTCCATTTAGCCCCAGCCCCAACAAGCTAGTAATAATGCAGTAAATGTACATCATTTAAAACTGCGGACATTGTTGATGTACTGAATTCATTATTGATAGATTACTGTGTACATTGTTGGTATACTGAGATGATTGTTAGTATACTGAGTATATTGTTAGTATACTGAGTATATAATAATTGACACCATCCTTGCTTCATTGCCCCTGTCTTGCTTATTTTCTCTGTAAGACCATCTGGTACTGAGGATGTAGTGAGAGTCTATGCTGAAGCCTCTACTCAGGTAAGTGGTAGTCCACCATCACCCAATGGTTCATCACTGTCCCTATCATCTCCTGATGGTTCATCACATACCATCTCTTGATGGTTGATCATCGTCCACTTCCATCAGTGATGGTTCTTTCAACTTGTGATCTATTGCCTTAACACCTAGTCAGTGAGTCTTGTCCCTATTCTCAGGTGGATGCCGATGCTCTTGCTGAGAAGGTCGTTGCCTTGGTCAAAGCATTCTCCAATAACTCATGAACTACATTAAATCAATAAACTGATTATTATTTTGTGTTGAATTGAATTCCTAGTAATTAATTCATTTGATAATTATATACATCAAACATCAGTGTGTAGCTATTTTAGTTCATGTAGTGGGTGTGGCAAGTACCACCAATAGTGGGTGTGGCAACCAGCCCCAGTAGTGGGTGTGGTAGCTTCTGTCAGCATTGCCCTGTGGTGAACTGTGTTCACACATGCACTACACACGTGTTCTATTGGATCTTTGACCTGAAGCAGCCTTCAATGTGCTTTGAAAGGAGATCTGCTCTCTTTTCCTGTAACTTCAGAAAGTGAATCCTTTCATGAGCTCCATCCGCGGTGAAGACCTGCTGAGGCAGTTTCACAATAATTATTGATAACATCTCTTCATTACCCTCTTCACTGCTAGGCGACACACAGACACAAAGTTACTTCTCCCGGTCCTTCATTCTGTCCCATCAACACATGCTGTGTGTTTGGGGTGGGTAGTCCGCAGTGTCCACTGGCCATTGGAGACCAGGTGGACGTTCACTGACATCAAGGTGGTAGTCAAACAGGATGAGAGGGTGGCAAACAAGGTTAGAGGATCTTGTGTTTACACTCCTGACGGGTTTCTGGTCACACTAGAGGGATTTCATCTCAGTTCCCATAGCAATCTCACCAGACTGTTAGCTAGTACCATTAGTCTTTGTTCTTCAGTACTACATAGTAGTGTATGTACAGTACTACATAGTAGTGTATGTACAGTACTGCATAATAGTGTATGTACAGTACTGCATAGTAGTGTGTGTACAGTATTATATACATAGTAGTGTATGTACAGTACTATATACATAGTAGTGTGTGTACAGTACTACATAGTAGTGTGTGTACAGTACTATATACATAGTAGTGTATGCACATTACTACATAGTAGTGTATGTACAGTACTACATAGTAGTGTGTGTACAGTACTACACAGTTTATACAGTATAGTGCTATAATAGTATCTGTAATACTATACCATACTGTATCATAATATTATACAGTAACATACAATACTGTACAGTACTACAATTTTATAATGATAATACTACAATACTATAACATGCAGTATGTTACAATACTAAACTATACATTACTGTATGTAGTCAACCACAGCACGCAGTACTCAAGTGCACCATAGTCACTGTTGTTGTGCAATACAATCTGTCCCTTTCAGTAAATAGCTATTCCTAACCTGCAGTGCAACTCGCGGAGTGCACATACACCATCTACCAGTCACTCACACACACACACGCACACCGCTGCTGTCCCATTGGTCGATGTGCCCTCACACAACCAATCATTCAACTCCTGCCCTTAATGACAGGTAGCATGTGGTCCTGTGGTTCCTTCTAGTTGTCCTTTTCAATTATAGGGCCATCGTGGGTGCTTTGTCAAGGACCTGTGTTTACAAACAACCTTCGTGGGACCACACGGTACAGAGGCGAGACTTTATAATGATATTCATATATGGATTTTCTAGCCCACCCCCTGAACGGTAATAATGATATTCATGGTTGACGAAGCCGGATAACTGCGGTTTTGTGGTCCGGGCATCCTTAGAAATACCTAGTGTGAAGGTCGGAGAAAGGCTATATGAGCAGAAGCAAAGCCATTTCATGACAAGAATCTCTTAAACAGCAGAAACAAACGTCAAGTGGGATTCGGCAAGATCACCGTCACTCCGAGAAGCCTTACAGACACGCTATGTCAGCCACCATGTCAGGAGCTTATAGAACCTCTGTTGCTGGCGTTCCCTACAATGGATATATGACCCCCGAAGGATGGGCCTTCCCTACACCGACTGGACCCTTTATGCCGCCTTATCTCGGACCAGCCAGACCGGGACGTGATCCGACCTCCCCCTTCGGGCCGTTCCCCTATGTCGAGTTCCACTCGAACATCCCACCGCCGTTCGGTCCGAGTGGCCCGTACGGCGCTACGACGTCCCCGTTCCCCGAGCCTCGCTCAACAGCTGCTGATGCTGTGGCCGTGGCCCAGGCGCTCATTGACATGACCAAGACAACCAACGCCAGTACTGTGGCTTCTCCCAGCTCCTCCAGCGACACCCTCACATCCAACAACACGGGATTCACCACCGACAAACAGCCAGTTGTTGTGGACGACCAGCGGAACCTCATCAGGGCCCTAACTGCCGAGTCCTTCCAGCCCGTCCCTTATCACTACCCCGATGCCAAGCCAATCGTCTTCCCGCCCGGTATGGTCCCCTCCATCGTCCCCGGTCGGGTCACTCCCGAGTCAGAAGGTGTACCAGTGGACGAAGACAGCTACAAGGACTCCCCACTCCCCGTGTCTGGAGGTTCTCCCAAGAAGAGGCCGCCGAACAAGGGCAGCAACATCTGTCAGATCTGTGGGAAGTCGTACGCTCGTCCCTCCACTCTCAAGACCCACATGAGGACACACAGCGGGGAGAAGCCCTACCGTTGTAACATCTGTTCCAAGGCGTTCACTCAAGCAGCCAATCTCACAGCACATCTGAGGACCCACAGCGGAGAAAAGCCCTTCAGTTGCCCAATGTGTCAAAAGAGGTTTTCCCAGTCTTCATCGGTGACCACACACCTTCGCACCCACTCTGGAGAGAGACCGTATCGCTGTGATTTCTGTGGGAAGTGTTTCGCGGACACCTCCACTCTCACCAAGCACAAACGCATCCATACTGGAGACAAGCCATACAGGTGTAAGATCTGCAACCTGGGGTTTTCCCAGTCAGGCAACCTTCATCGCCACATGAAGACTCACAGCAACTAGACTTCAAATGCGCTCTTTATGAAGAGTTTGTCAGTACATGAATCAATTATTTCTCCTCTTTTTTGTTGAATTATGTAAAATGTGTTATTGCATGTGACTACACTCAGCAGGTCATCATATCCTCACCATGTCATACAGGTTTACTATTTTTATCCACCCAATCACTCTATTCAGTGCAGCAGCATTTCAAGGATATCTTTATAATTATTAACTTTCAAACTTTCTTCTGCACAGGAGCTGCTAACGTAGCATGATGTAACGTAAATTGTGTTCATTTTCTTCATTTTATCCCCATTATTCTTTCGATCATTAGCTATTGTATTCAAATTGTCATCAATAATCAGCCTCCGGGCCTCATGGACTGACATTTGTACATGTTGCGCTCGAAACGTACGCCATACACCAGGGTTGGTATGCTAACTGGAATAATATGTATGCATCATCCCACCCTGGTATCACACAATGTTATACAGCGTGTGTTGGATATATATACTATTATCATGTTGATCGCATTGGTGTATCTAAGCCAGGAAGGGTGAAACCGAATCACAGATAATGTTAAATTTGATTTCAGTAAACAAACTGTACAGCATGACGACACCTGATGATGTCACAAACACTTGGCACAGATCCAGACCAAAAGTCACAGCACTTGGTATAGATAAAATAATAATTGATATTGTGATAACACATTAAAGTCAGTTGGTACAATTTGTAGAAATATTAATATCTGAGGTTCCTGTGTGTCTTCATGTGTCTGTTCAAGTTTCCACTTTGGGAGAACCGGGCATCACAAATGTGGCAGTGGTATGGTTTTTCACCAGAGTGTGTTCTGAAGTGCTTGGTCAATGTTGAGCTGTCAGCGAAGGCCTTGCTGCAGATGGTACACTTGTACGGTCTGTCCCCACTGTGTGTGCGCATGTGAGTGGTCACAGAGGAAGACTGACTGAACCGACGATCACACACTGGACATCTGAAGGGCTTCTCCCCACTGTGTGTCCTCATGTGAGCAGTGAGGTTGGCCGCCTGGGTGAATGACTTGAGACAAACATTGCACTGGAAGGGCTTTTCTCCATTGTGTGTCCTCATGTGCGTGCGCAGGGTGGATGTGCGAGCATATGTCTTTCCACAGACATGGCAGGAATTGGGCCGTGCTCTACCTTGGACTGAGGCGAATCCCAAACCACAAGGGAATACAGCGGAAGGGCCAACAAGGGCAGGCCAGTGATGGATACGAGCAGTGCTGGTGATGTGGAGTTGATCACTGGTGCTGTAATGAGATCCATTTGTATGTGAGTTAGACGGTGACAGTTCAGCACTGAGGTCTAGTCCACTGTCGCTGTCCTGGGTCTTTGAGCCATCTTTGTCCTCAACACTCTCCTTCCTCTCTCGAATGGGGGACAGCCCTTCTCTTGTGAATTGCTTCTGTGTTGCTTCTTGATGGACAACTGGTTGATTGAGCGACAGGAGAGCTGCAGCGGCCTCGTTGGCTGGTGGTAGGGGTGGAGCGCTCTGTTGGAAGGGAGATATCGGAGACCTGAGGGAAGAAAACATACATGAATGGAAGTGCTCAATGGACCAAAAACTTCCAAGTAACACACCTTTGGGAGAAGTATTGAAAGAATGGCGAGGACAAGGGAGGGGAATTGAGAAGCCTCGGGGAGCCAAGTGCCTCTGGCAAGAATGGGCTAAGTGGTGAAGGGATACAAGAAAGACTTCCTTGCAAATAGGGATGCTGGAAGCCAATGGACGATGACATCGAGGAGACTCTAGATCTTGAGGGATTCATCTTACACTGACAGAATCATGGATGAAGACTGGATTCATCATCCATCTTTTATACCAACCTAACCGTCACAAACAAACACGAAAAAGAACTAAATAATAACTGGAATGCATTGATTTGTGTCTTCAAACAAACAATAACCAAGATCAAAGAATTCCGACAAGGATAATTAACTTTATTCAAAGTAATCCAAGAAAGAGCTACTTACAAAGAGCGCCGAACTCTATGGTCTCGTCCGTCGAAACCCGAGCTGGCTGCAAAGCACACTTACCATCTCGCGGCCTCTGGACACGAATCGCGAGAATGTTTTGAAGAGGATTAGTTGTGGACAAAGAACTTCATCCCGAGCCAGTTCAGGAAGCAGAACACGGTGACTACCGGAAAGACGAGGACAGCGTGAAGACTGTAGTAGCAGGAGGTGTTCTGAGCGAATAAAGACAAGCAATCTGTGAATAGCGATACTGCACATGTAAGGCTGGGCAGGAATCACCATTTGTGCTGCCTACATACACAGAAGCACTTGATGGACGAATCCTTAACGCTGATTAAACAATATAAATATACACACAACCGTACCTCTTCTTTCTGAAAACAATACTGTACTCCCCACAGGCACAGGATCGCCAGAGGCACCATGACTAAGAGAATGAATCTATACCACGGCGAACTACTTGCTTTCGCGGTCGCCATTTTGTCCTAAAATGTCCGGCTGCTCGGATCGAAAGAGAAAACCCGCTGCAACAACACACGACAGTTTTGGCGAAGAGTCCGAAGAGGAATCCGGAGAAGAATCGAACTCCGAAGGTGAATCGAACGAGGACTCCGACCCTGAAGATGTTAGTGATGAGCTGTAAAGCACGAGATTTGGTAGAGTAGCAACTATCTAGTTACCATTATGTTGACCATATCAATTCGTCCCCGTGTGTGTAGGAGATCCAAGTAGACTTTGAAGGACAGTCTATAAGTGAATCTGACTATCATGGCATCATGCGATTTCTCCAGGAAGTGTGTGTGTGTGTGTGTGTGTGTGTGTGTGTGTGTGTGTGTGTGTGTGTGTGTGTGTGTGTGTGTGTGTGTGTGTGTGTGTGTGTGTGTGTGTGTGTGTGTGTGTGTGTGTGTGTGTGTGTGTGTGTGTGTGTGTGTGTGTGTGTGTGTGTGTGTGTGTGTGTGTGTGTGTGCATGGTAAGTACCTGCAGTACAAGTGGCTTGTGTTGTTAAAGTGTGTGTTTGTGCTGCATGTCCTCCAGCTATTATCAGGGTCAAAACTAAATTTGGGTCAGATAGTGGAGGAGATTATTTCTCAAGAAGGCATTGGCAGTGTGATTAAGGTATGGCTACTGGATTAGATCCTCTCTGAGCTAACCAGGACTATTACATCACTATCAATCAGACTGGAAGCCAGGATCAGGGGCAAGGGGAGGGGCAGGGGGAGGGGCAGGAGGAGGGGCAGAAAGATGGTGGGGAAGACACCCTTGGAGTGACCACGGTTTTGCTCTTTGACAGAATTAAGGTGGCCCAAATTAATTGAGGTCAGTCCAATGAAAATACACTCACAATACTTTGAACTGCTAATAGAATTCCCAGTTGGCTAAACAAATTGATGGAATGTTTCGTAATCAATCAGAAAAATTTGGAATGGGACCAGACATGATGCAGATATTAGAAGGGAAAGTTGGATGGTTGATACATGAACGGTTTCAAGGTATACCACCAGAGATAGCTCCACCTCTTCTCAGCAGTCTTAGGTGAGTTGATCTACGGGAGTCTTGAAGGATCCATTTGACTTGTTTGTCTCATTGTAGGAGTGAACTAGCAGCAATCTTAGGAAAGGTTTAGTGTGTGTGTGTGTGTGTGTGTGTGTGTGTGTGTGTGTGTGTGTGTGAGTGCTGATGAGTGGAGATTGTACATACACTCACATCCAGTGATCTTGTACATTCTCAGGTGAAATCAGGCATGTACTTAGTTGCCATCACTAAAGGATATCACATGCCCAAAACAGTCAAAGGAAAAAAGAAAAAGAAAGTGGATAACATTTCCCCCTCGGATGTGGTCTGTGAATATCCAGAGATGGAAGAATTCTTGAAAGTGAGTTGTTAAGCTTCACATTCATTGGCACTCATGGGCTTTGACGTAAGGTCTGTTATCTCAGGAGAGTGTGTTCAGCTATGTCTGGCCACTACCAGTAGAGGACACAGCCAGTGATGGTGCCCTCAATCCAGTCAGAGTGTGCTTTGCCATTGAATACAAGAGCTTCCACTCAATAACAAAGACACTACAAGAATCACTCAAAATCTGATGGAAGCCTTCCAGTCAACAAAACAGCTGTACACTCATTTTGTACTGTCTTGTTTGTTTAATGTTGAAACCATTTTCACTGGTTATTGGTTACTTAGCAACTACTGTACACACAGAAAAGATGTCTTTTGGTAGAGATTTTGTTTTCTTCATTGTTTTAATGCAATTTGTACAGTGCAACACAACAGAGAGTAAAGGTACTGCTTATTGCATGACTATAGAGAGTGTTCAATAGACAGTCAATGAAAGATAACTTAATTACAGAGGTTAGGGAAACCATTGAAGTAATTCTAACTGAAGCGAAGGTAAAGAGCAACATACATGGTAGACATGATTTGCTGGTTGTGTGGACATGTTCTCCTCGCTTGGAGCGGGCTACAGCATTTCTAATTACAAGAGAAGTGAAAGAAGATAGAGAATCCCTCCCGTTGCTCCACAGCTTGGCTTCCCACGAAGACCTGCTGGTTGACACTCTGAAGCCTGACACAACCTATGAGCTGAAGGTAGGAACACTTAGAACTACAAACAGCTGATTAAGTAACCAAATAGTGAATATGGTAGCTTATTACTTTAGAGCAAAACATATGCACATCATTTCATTATAAACCACACACACAACACACTCATATCACACACACACACACACACACACACACACACACACACACACACACACACACACACACACACGTGCACACACACACACACACACACACACACACACACACACACACACACACACACACACACACACACACACACACACACACACACACACACTTGTTTTCATACAGATAACAATGCTTGTATCTTTCTGTTAATACAGATAACAATTCTCTATAACAATAGTGCTTTTAACAGTGCACCACACCTAGTCAGCACAAACAGAGAAGGTATGTTAACATCTGCCACACCCACTAACATGTGCCCAACCCACATTCACTGTGTTTGCCAACAGTTCAAGTCAGCACAGATGCTGTGTGGGTGACCACTGTCACTAGTACAGGAGCTATCCTGGCATGGACCACCAGTGGAGGCTGTGGAGTTGGAGGCCTGTGGGAACAAGTGGGTAATCAGATCCACACACAATTAGCAGACCCTGTGCAAACTCACCGTCCAATTAGCACGGCAAGTGTTTGAGCTGTGGAATCCTTGTCATCCACTCACCAGGTGACCTGCAGAGGAGGAGGAATGGTCCACACTACAGATCACCATCTGGAAGCTGACAAGCTCTTGTGCAACACATCCGTTGTCATGACAATGGAAAATTTGGAACCTAACACATCATATTCATGCAGTGTTCAAGTTATGGATAAAGATGGCCGCCTTATACACACTGAAAAATCTTGGACGTCATTCACAACATTAGTATCAAGTGAGTCGTCAAGACAACGGAAGTGAGCATACAGTGTGTGGGGATCCTCCTACTCCTCCACCATGAGCAGTGAGGTGGACACGCACGACTGGCTCTGCAGGTGCGGGGTCAGGAATCCCTGGTATCCTGTGAGAGAGACACTCTATCTGGCAGTGTGGCCATATCTGGACTGTTTGCTCATTACGAAGCCTTATCGGACACCAGGAGCAACTTTGATGGCTTGAAAGATTCCTGACACTGCACCTGTTTACGACCACAGGTCTAGCTAATGCATTCCTGTGTCGTCCGGGAACATGCTTAGTGACCACTCCTACCTACACCATCCCCCAGGACCAATAGCCCCTCCCCCACCCATTGTTTCCTTGGAAACGAGTGACACCAAACAAGCCCAATCCATAGTGATCCACGTCCGCCCATCGTCGTCACCTCTCGGCTCCATAAGGTAAGAAGTCATGCATTGGAGGGGAAGACTTAGACTTTATATTCCAAACATTTTTAATACCATTAGCAACATTATTAAGCACTCTTAAAGCACATTTTAAGTGAAGAAGACACCTTAGGGCCTCCCTGAAGCACCACTACTGCTCAACAGTGGAATAAATAAACCTTAAACACCTGCAATACATCATACTACAGGTCATATCAAGTGGTTGCCATGCCAACGCACCCAACACCCAGCGGCTCACCTGTCCCCATCACAACCTCAGACAAGATCCTTCTGAAGGCAGTCACAGCCCGTCTGGCAGCCAAGGCTGGAGCTCCCGTCCCATTTCTTCTCAAGGACATTCCCTTTGAGGATGTTCCAGACAACATCACTGTGAATTTTTTGAATGTGTCAGATGAGAGCAATGCTTTTCATAATGGTACATCATATTCCTTTGTGACAGTCGCAAAAGGAAATACTGTTAGTGTGTGTGTGTGTGTGTGTGTGTGTGTGTGTGTGTGTGTGTGTGTTGTGTGTGTTGTGTGTGTGTGTGTGTGTGTGTGTGTGTGTGTGTGTGTGTGTGTGTGTGTGTGTGGTGCATAGCTCCCAAATTATCTTCCTAGTTTCTCATAATAATGATGTCTGCATTAATGCACACCAGAAGCCATTCCCAGTACAGCGAGCACAATTAGTGAAATGAGAGATGAGTGACTTAAAAGGATACAGTCAATATAACCATCACCTTCATTTTCAGAATGCATACAGCACTCCCCAAACAGCCAGTGCTCCCAGCCAGCCGCCTGTAATGAGTGAGTGCCTTGTTAATATCCACAGCCCCATTCCCATTCATGATGTGGAAGTTGACTTCATTCAGTCCACAGAGTCCGTTCCTCTGAAATGAGTCTACTCACAAAAACAGTGGTCACTCATGTTGTCACAGCTGGGGTTGCCGCATCAGCAATGGTGGTAGTGTTTGCGCTGCTGTTTCTGTGTGGTTTACTGATATACAAAGTTGCTTTGAGCCCAAAAGCAACCAAGCAATACAGGTTGGTCAGACTACTGGTGTCACAGCTAATGAGATTAGCACTCAGCCCCTGTACCCGGCCTCCATTTGTGCTGACCCCTCCCCCTTGACCCCTCCCTCCTCAGTCCACTGTGCACTGATGAACCGGACGAAACACACCAGTTGCAGAGGGGAGCCAATGATCTGGTACGTACAGGATTTATCCTGCAATGTTATCGAGTTAGCTTCTGGGTTGCTGTCTGCTTCAGTGGTCATCCTAAATTATTCATAGACCATCATTGGTAACCATGTCAACTATCTTACTTCCTATCATATTAGAAACCAAAGCAGTCACCCCTCAGACCAATGTCATCACTCAGGCAGGGATCGGGAGGTCCCTCCTCAGATGGGTCCACACTACACAACTCCTTGTATGGCGAGGACCGCCCACCACATGGAGACACTGGAGACGTGGAGGACACAGCCATTGGGGAGCAAGACACTCACGCACTGGGCAAGGTGTGTGGGGGAGGGGCTACCTCAACCAATCCTTACGAACATCTCAGAGCGGGGGCATTCCCCATCCCCAGAACTCCACTGGTCCCAAATGTGCGAAGATTGACGTACAAACCTCGTGCTAGAGCCATTGGACGTCTCTCTCCAAAGCCCGTTTTACCCACGCCTCTAACATGACATTCCCCACCACCCCTCCCCCAATGGGTGGCATGTGGTATCATGACGATGCCCCACTAAGAGAAACAACACAGAACACTATTAAAGAAATAGTAAATATTTAATGTTTATTATTGTTAATCTAATGTCTTTTTATTAGATCATTGTTGTTCTTATTAATAATGGTAGGGTCAATGGTCCAGTTGAGAGGGCCAGTTGGAGCAAGCTGTCAGTTTGTGGTCCACTAGTGAATAATACCTTTGTTGTCATTGAGTGACCTCACCTGTTGGTCCCTTGCTAACCAGACTCACCAGTTATCTGACCTCTGATAATGCCTTGTTGATGGGTTAGAATGTGGGTCATTCATCTCCTGTGAATCAAGAGTGAATAGGACAATTCACAGCAAATAACATCAAATGAGTAAGTGAATTAGCATGCATTAAGTTAGTGGAGATCAACAAAGGCTGACTACCGCTCCAGACTCACTGAAGGAAGTACCAGCCGCTCTGAATACCTGGTGGTGGGACCAGATATTAGCACTTTCAATTATTCTTTGATTATTAGTGAAGCCCGCCAGGACCATCCTGTGCCAGGTGGATGACCAGGCTTGTTGCCATGGAATTCAGTGATCTAGATGTACACACATGCACACACACACACAGGACATGTGTACAATAACATACAAGTGAATGAGTGTGGACTCACTTTGAGTTCAAGTGTGCCATTTTGAGCTGACTGGTAGTCAGTGAACCAGAAAGCAAACATTTGTTTACCAATTACAGTCACCTC